>CM040238.1:12883603-13121599 GCA_022545495.1 Chrysanthemum lavandulifolium | reverse complement strand
ACAAACAACATTGCCTTCACGATATTTGCTATATCGGATGCGATATCGTTATTCACAAACCGTCACGTCCTTGTTAATTGTTAGGAATTAGAAATTCCGTGTATTAAAGAGTCGGTCACCTCAAGTATATGTAATCATTAGAAAGCTCGTAGTCGTAGTTCTTTTAATTTAAGTAGTATTTAGTTAAGTAACACCGTGGAGGACAGACGGGTCTTTACCCACTGTATGCACGATCCACACCCGATGTGTGGCGATTTATGTAAGACTATAAATACTCTCTACCTTCCAAGGTAGAGAGTTGGAGCTCATAATAATATCTTTTCACTTTCTCTCACTAAGTTCCTAAACCTCTAACTTTCTCTCTAGGATTCCACTTATCGCCACCTTGTTGTTATGGTTTGATGTGTATGTGAAAACTAATATCCTAAAATTGGTATCAAGAGCCATGGTTAGATCATATCTTGCACATCTTTGGATTTCTAGTGGTTTTAGGTGGTTTTGAGTTTGAAAAAGTTTAGTGGCTTTTGCATCATTTGGTTGATTTCTTGTGTTAAAGTTTGGATTTTGTTAGTACTTTTATGTTTAGAATCATCACAAGTGTGTAGGTTTTCATTTGGTAAGCTTAAATCATCTTGGTTGGGTTGTTTTGGATTGAAAAGTGATGTTTATGTGGTTTTTCATGCTAGCGACTTAACTCACGGATTAGTTTCTTCGTAGCGACTTGCTTTACAAATTTGTAGCGAGTTACGCTTTTAAACCTAGCGACTTAGATCTAGCGATTTGATACAAGTAGTGGACTCTCCACTACGGGTAGCGACAGTGATAGCGACTTGATGCAGAGAGTTGCTCTTTAGCGACTTGTATCTTTAGCGACTTGTGTAGCAATGCTTGCCAAAATTTTGCTAGCGACTTGAGGCTTAGCAAGTTACTACTTAGCGACTTGAATTTGTCTAGCGACTTGGGACTCTAGCGACTTAGTGGTGTAGCGAATTAAGTGTTAGCGACTTAGTGCATTATCTTTTAGCGACTTAGTGCATTATCTTCTAGCGACTTGAGTGATTGTTTACGTTTTCTCTTGATTTAGTAAAATCCGTGAAAGAATCTATTTCCGGTTTAATCATAGAGTTATAAAATCCCGTATAATCTGTTAACATGTCTACCAACGTTCCTACTATCATCTCCTTTGTTGCCGAGGATGTTCAAGCGGTGGCTCGGATACTCGTCCACCCATGCTGCGACAGAATCGACTACGATTCTTGGGCTCAACGAATTAGATTGTATTGCCTTGGAAAGGAAAATGGTGTCAACATTCTAAAATCCATTGATGAAGGACCATATCGAGTTGAGGCGACTAGAGACATACTTGATACTAATGAAGATGGTACTCTTGTTTACGGAATGGGCGGACCTAAAATGTATGATGAGCTTGATGATAAGGATAAAAGAGATTCGATGAAGATATCGGGGCTTCAAACATTGTTCTTCAAGGTCTTCCTAAAGACATCTACAAGTCGATCAATCATAACAACGATGCAAAGGCGGTTTGGGATAATGTTAAGATGCTTCTCTCGGGTTCGAATTAACTATGGAAGACAGAGAATCCCAACTCTATGATGAATTTGAGCACTTCAAGATGAAACCGGATGAGAATGTCTATGAGTACTATGTGAGATTTCATAAGTTAGTGAATGACATGAGGAACATCGAATGACTATGCCTAACATTCATTTGAACTCAAAATTTGTGAACAACATGAATCCCGAATGGCACAAGTTTGTCACATTTGTGAAGCTCACTAAAGGATTGAAGAATACAAACTATGAGCAACTCTATGCCTTCCTCCTTCGAATGAGAGACATGCTATGTTTGAAAATTGATTCTCAATGGTTCAAAACCAACTGTGGAGAGACAAGCTCGTCTAATGACTCAACAACTTTCTACTCAAACATCGGAATCACAACCAAAGCATCACAAGTCATACCCTTGGGTAATGGTAATCACAAACTCATTCGATCCTATGTTCAAACAAGGCGATCTTTGATGCACACGTGGGTAACTTCATCAATCAACTAGCTCTTCTTATTAGTCAAAACATGAATTCTCTCCACAAACCAACAACAACCTCGAGCGACATCTAACCCACACAATCAAGCCACATTAAAGATGGAAGGATCGTGGTGCAACCGATTCGGGAAAGACAATATGATCGGGGAAGAGGTGGAGTGGGAGAGGTTATGTTGGCAACCGTAATCGAGGAAGGAATGGTAACCAAGGTCAAGCTAAGCCAATCAAATGTTATAACTGTGGTGGTGAGGACACATTGCAAGGCGCACATCTCCAAAGCGTCCATGAATCGCCGATTACTTGAGATAAGATGTCTGGCACAAGCTCGGGACAATGGTGTGCTTTGGATGAAGAGGAATTTCTGTTTCTTCTTTGAGGCAATGCCAAGACCTATGATGCAGATGTGGATGAGCGACCTATTCAGGAGATAGGTCAAAATCATCGAATGCCTTTCAAGTCGATCGTGATGCATACGACTACGATGTGGATGATGGACCTCTGCACACACAATTTTATGGCTAGCATTTCTCCAATGGTTTCTCCCAAGGTCTCTTCTTCACCATTAGTGGCCCATCCCATGACAAGCTCATCTCGGAGGTATTAAAACTATACGATGATCTTGATGTGCAACGGATGCATGACAAAGTACAATCAATCGAAACTATTGAATCAAATATTGAAAATATGGGTAATATCAATATTGTCCCATATGATCAATATGTGAAACAAAGTGAAAGTGAAGTTGTACCAAGTGATGCATCTTCTGATCAACAATGACTATGTTTTGATGAATACCTTTGCATGTGCCCTCGATGATTACGTAATTTCGAACTAAATGCCTATAAAGAACGTGTTGCTATTTATGAACAACGTGCTAAATTTGAGTTGACCACTCGTGAGCGGAAATGGATGACCAAGTGAGTACGAGTAATTAGAAAAGTAAGTTTAGAGAAGAAGTATTGAAACAAGAATTAAATTCCTTGCAAGAAAAACTTTTAAAGCACTAAGCAAAACAAGAACTTCAAGAAAATGTGAAAATGCTTAAGCAAGAATTTAATGCAAAGGAATCAAAACTCTTGAGAGATTTTTCTAATCGAAAACTTTGAAAAACAAACTTGAAAACAAGTTGTACATACAAGGAAACACCATTCGATCGCTCACATGGTCACTAAACATCGAGTCTTAAGCGATAAGCATAGCATTCCCTTGTTGAGGAACCAAATCCAGAGGTAATTAAAAAGGCTAGAAGTGCTCATAAGGTGCTTTATGATGGTAATGAAATCCTTAAGCCTAGACGAAACCTAGTTGTGTTGAGTGCTTGAGGAAGATAAGAAATCAAATGAAATCACTTGGGAAAAGATGAATAAGAAACAAAATGATCCTAAATGCAAAGATAAAAAATAATTATCACTCCTCATGACTACAAGAAGGAAAACTGGTTCCTTGAACAAATTTAAGCCTCGGACATTCTTGACTCCCGAGCAAGTCTTCGGAAAAAGGATTTAGATAAGCGAAAGCGGAAAATATTGTTGAAACAAACCCTCCCTTTGGAAAATGCCTAGAGCGAGCGTGTATCCTCCTAATACACCAATGCATCTTGTACCTAGAACAATTGCCACTAAAAGCAAGACATTAATTAGCCAATCGTTATATTTCAACTATTTGTCGATTTTGAGAAAACTTGCAAGAAAAGGATCACACTTGTTGGTATAAGCGAAGGAGAAAGGGTTTTGAACAAATGAAAGAATGTTATTTAAGCGAGGTCATGCCCTTCTTTAAACTTCTAAAAGATCACTTTGAGAGTCTTAAAAGGGATAGAAACCGATATTAAAGGAATGGAAAAGGAATTTGATGCAATGGTTGTTGAAGTTAGTGACTATGGCGTGTAATGAAATATAATGAGATTGAGAGAAAGAACTTGCATACATTAAATGAGAATCTTATTCTTGAATGTGTTGCTCAAGATGTGTTTTTCAACGCTTCAAATTGCTCTATTAATGCTTCCAAATTTCATGAACTATCTGTGGCCGAAAGTCTCCCATGATCGTGTCATTGAGCTTGAAAAACTAATTCTAAACTAAGCGAGAAAATTGAATTGGATGATCACGACAATTTCGTTAAACATTTTCTAAACTAGAAGTTGAGCATTTTAATTTACAACTAAAATATCAACATCTCAAAGAAAATGTCAAAACTTCAAATGTCAAGACATCTTTAGATGCTCCGAGTTTGATGCGGTTTTCAAATTAACAAGCGTGATGAGCAGATTCAAGCTCGAGTGCAACACGATCGAAAGTTGAAAGCCCAAATCTCTCAATTAAAGGGTCAAGCGAACAATATGGCGGGCTCCCAAATGCCTCCTCCTTTAGATTCTCGGAATTATCAAGCGTTTCATCTTCAAAACTTAGTAAATGCTTTACAAAAGGAAAACGAAAGTTTTCTAGAAGAAAATGAAAAGGTTAAACGTCATTTCAATGAGTTATTTGAATCAATTAAGGTCACTCGTAACAAGAATAACGAACAAATAGCTTCATTGCAAAAGGAAATTGAGAATATGAAGAGTCAGGTAAAAGGGAAAATGCCAATGACCAATGGGGAGAATGGTGTATCAAAGGTTCAATCTTGTAATAAATATGCTTTATGCGTAACATATGTCCTCCTCATCTAAGGAACAACAAACTAGCTATTCAAACATACTTCTCATCTCTTAAGGATTGCTTAGAATGCCTGCGTGAGATTGTTGAAGAGGATAAGCTAGAGAAACCTCATGATAATGCAATTGGACATGCATGCTTATATGCCAAACGATCTCAAGAAATCTTAGAATGTTTGATCACAATATGCCCAAAGACATTAGGTGAGAGAATTAACCCTTTGATTCCATGTTCGATGCCTAATGCCAAGTATGATATGCACTCGATTCCCAATGTTTTGAATGTGAACCATAGTGTGCCCTTGAGTAGTTCAGTTTCTAGATCTATCAATGCTAAGAAAGAGAACTCAAGTGTGCATTCTAGGAGTACGAATCTCAGTACCTCTAGTTTTAAGAATGTGAACCATAGTGCACCTGCATGTAGTTCAGATCCCAGCACATCTAAACAGGTGATGCAAAGAGTAGTTAAACCAACTAATGTTCCCATTCCTACTACAGAGTAATCGGTGACATTAAAAGGAGAAGGTCAAAGTCTCAAGACAATACAAGGAATGATAGGACCTCTCAAGCTAAGAATGTGCCTTTGGAAGAAAGTAGAAGAACAATCTAGGAACTTTAAGCTTGAATTGAATAAAGCGAATCGTGTTGATTCTAGTATTAGCCATAGGCGTCTTGTAATTAATTGAATTCGATACTATTTGCAAACCTTGTCGATGATATGCTTGAATTACATTTCTAATCATGAATGTGGTGTTAATGTTCCGCTCAATGATGTTAATTGTCCGATTAATATTGTTAATGCAAAATTCATGCTAAAAAGGCTAAAAGGCATAAGCGAAAGAAAGTTAGAAAACAAGTGGAAACCTACGGGAAGAACATTCGAGAAGATAGGCTTTTATTGGATACATGTTGGTCATAAGACTAATCGAGAGAATGCCCACTAGTAAATGGATGCCTCTTGGTAGAACTATTCCCTTAAGTAATCACACTGTGTATGCGGGGCTAATCACGACACTAATCTTGTATCCATTCACAATGATTCCATTGCCTCACTACGATATGAATGCTTCTATTTACGATGTGGGTGTTCCAACCATTGTAACTAACCAAATGGAACCCATTCTTGCATGGGATCCCAATTATCGATTATCCATTCTTGTGCGTGTTCAGCTGCGGATCGTTCAAATCGATTACGTGGTACCGGACTCAGTATTCAAGCATATATTTGGAGACCGGTCGCGACTCATGAACCGTGAGCAAATTCATCGGGCTATTAGATTTGGTAATGATCATTTCGGTGCTATTATGGGTTATGGAGATTATGTTGTTGGTGATGGTGTCATCTCTAGAGTTTACTATGTGGAAGGTTTAGGTCATAATCTGTACTCTGTTGGTCAATTCGGTGATTACGATCTAAGTAGCCTTGGAAAACATACACCTTTGTTAGAGATCTTAATGGTAAGGCTGTTAAAAGGAACTCGTGGCTCAAATCTTTACACTATCTCTATCGATGATATGATGAGGGCCTCTCCAATCGCTTGTTATCAAAGGCTTCAAAAACAAAGTCATGGTTATGGCATCGTCGTCTCAATCACTTGAACTTGGCACCATCAACGATCTTTCCGAAAGGACTTAGTTGTAGGTTTACCTAGACTAAAGTATGAAAAGGATCATCTTTGTTCAACATGTCAATTGGGAAAAAGCAAGAAGTATGCCCATAAACCCAAACCTACTAACTCATCACGAAGTTCTTCATATGATTCATATGGATTTATGTGGACCAATGAGGGTGCGAGAATATCTATGGGAAGAAATATGTGTTAGTTGTGGTTGATGATTACTCTAGATTCACAGGTCAAGTTCTTAAGGACAAAGGATGAAACTCGATATCATCATCAAACTCATCAAACAATTGCGAGTTCGACTAAACAAAGCTATCGAATTATCGAGCAGACAATGGGCCGGGTTTGTCAACAAACAACTTAGTGAATTCTATGAAAGCGTTGGAATCGACCATCAAAGAAGTGTTCCACGAACCCCTCAACGAGCGGTGTAGTTGAAAGGCTAAATCGTACTCTTATTGAAGCCGCTAGAACAATGTTGATCTACTCAAAGGTTCCAATGTTTCTCCGGGTGAAGCAATTGCCACTGCATACTACACACAAAATCGTTCACGATTCACCTTTGTTCATGGAAAAACTCCATATGAACTTGTCCACAACAGAAAACCTAATCTATCTTTCCTTCGTATGTTTGGTGCATTGTGCTATCCAACTAATGAGGGTCAAGACTTAGGCAAACTTAGGGCCAAAGTCGACATTGGAGTATTTGTAGGATATGCATCAAACAAAAGGGATACCAAATCTACAACAAAAGAACCCGAAATATCATGGAAACAATTCACGTTACGTTTGATGGTGACCGGTCAAATGGCTCCTGGACACTCCACTCGGGACCCGCTCTTCAAAACAGTCCCATTGGTTCATCCTCATTCCAAACTCCTCTCAAGAAACTCCATGTGTACCTCCATCCGAAGATGATGTAAAGAAATTGTTTGATCCTATGTTTGATGAGCTGTATGATTCAATTACTAATGAGGTGTTGATCCCTACAATAGAGGATGCTCATATTCCGGTGAATGAAGTCAATCCCTCGGTCTCAATATCTTTAAGTCAAGAAGCACTTCTTGGCGATCCTTGATCTCATCAACAAATCATCATTCTTCAAATATACATCATGGAAATGTTTACGCATCAATGATGAAGTTAATCCTTTGCTACTCCACGAAGATGCTCCATTTGAAAACATATTTGCTACTCTGAATCATCATCGAGAACCATCTTCTTGGAGACATCGACTCGGCTACCTCGGTTCCTCAACAACCGCCACATGAACACCTCGGAAAATGGACTCACGATCATCCATTAGACAACATCATTGGAAATCCTCTCGTCTGTATCAACCCGGAAACAACTTGCAACCGATGCCTTATGGTGTTTCTTCAACTCCGTACTATCTAAGATTGAACCAAAAGATGTTAAAACCGCCATGAATGAAGATATTTGGTTCAATGCCATGCAAGATGAAATTCATGAGTTTGATAAATCTTGATGTATGGGAGTTAGTACTGCTCCAGGCGTGCTATGATTATAGCTCTTAAATGGATCTTCAAAGTGAAACTTGATGAGCATGGTGATGTGTTGAAGAACAAGGCTCGATTAGTTGCTAAAGGATACCGTCAAGAGGAGGGTATTGATTTTGAAGAATCTTTTGCTCCTGTTGCTCGAATCGAGGCAATCGAATCTTTCGGCTAATCTTGCTAGTAAGAACATGGTAGTCTATCGGATGGATGTGAAGGCGGCATTTACGAGCGGAGATCTTCTGAGTCGTCTCGTCACCAACTGAAGGATTTGTGAATCAAGAGCATCCTACTCACGTTTATCGTGCGAAGAAGGCTCTTTACGGTTTAAAGCAAGCTCCAAGGGCATGGTATGATACAACATCAAAGTTTCTTCTATCAACCGGATTCAAACAAAGGAGCAGTTGATCCTACATCGTTCACCGGAAGTCGGCAAACATTTAACTCATGTTCAAATTTATGTTGATGATATTATTTTGCCTCGTGACCCAATGGAATGTGATCGTTTTCTAATGAAATGAGTTCAAAATTTCAAATGTCAATGATGGGACAAATGTCATTTTCTTGGGATTACAAATTTCACAAAGTCCGGAGGCATTTTCATAAATCAATCTAAATATGTTGAGATCTTAAAGAAATTTGGATTTAATTCAAGTGACCTGTTGACACCCCATGATTGATCGAACCAAACTAGATGAGGACCACTCGGGGATCATGATTGACCAAACGAAATATCATAGTATGATTGGATCACGATGTACCTCATGACTAGTAGACCAGACATCTTGTTCATTTGTTTGCATGTGTGCTAGATACCGAGGCTAAGCCTACTAAAAAGCACCTTGAAGCGGTTAAGCGGTCTTCGGTATCTCCAAGGAACCATCAATATGGGAATTTGGTACCGAAGACACGGTATGTCACTAACGACATATGCGGATGAGATCATGCGAGGATGTCAAGATACTCGTCGAAATACGTCCGGAGGTGCTCGGTTTTGGGTGATAAGCTTGTGAGTTGGTCTTCAAAGAAGCAAATGAGTACTTCTATTTCCTCTACAGAGGTGAATACATAGCCATGTCATCTTGTTGTGCTCAAATCTTATGGATGAGATCTCAATTATCGACTATGGCTTTGAATTCAACAAAATCCCTACTGTCTTGTGATAATAAAGTGCTATTGCTCTCTCATGCAACAACGTTCAACACTCAAGAGCAAAGCATATCGACATTCGACATCATTTCATCAGGGAACAAGTGGAAAAAGGTGTGGTGGAACTATATTTTGTGAGGTGCGAATATCGGTTAGCGACATCTTCACCAAAGCTCTTCCAAGAGAACGTTTTGAGTTTATTCTCCCACGACTTGGTTTGAAAAGCCTTCAACCAGAAACTCTCAAACGTCTTCAGGAGGAAGACGAGGAGTAAAGGTCTATCTTCATCTGTCTCTTTGTAAATATTTTTTCGAAAATCAAAACACAAAATTATAAAACCTTCAAAATCCATAAAAATATGAAAAATTCGAAAAAAACTTTCAAAAAATATTGTCAATTTGTCATGTTTTTTTCTCTCTGTTCGATAATATCTACGGTCTTTGTGCTGTCATTCAAAGAATGACACGGGACTTTAGATGTTGTTCGAATTTTTTTTAAAAAAAAAATAAAAAATAATAATAATATATTTTGGGAGAAAGAGAAATGGTTTATTGTCATCTTGAGCAATAACCGGTTTTAAAAGAAAAACGAGCTATGTTTTATCATGCTTTCAAAATTCCATGCTCGATTCTATAAACATTTATCTGCTGAAAACCAAATGCTTTGAAAAATAACTCGGTTTCTATTTTTGATAATCATCAGGACTTATATGTCAAAATCTCTATCTCTCAATCAACAACCTATGTCATTGATTGAGGGGGAGAATGATTTCAATTAAATTAAAAAGTTATTTGGCATTAAATTGTTTTCAAAAGATATACATGCATGTTTTATCAATGGAGTTTAAAGTCTTAAAATCCGATCCTTATCAGTTCAAACACTTTCATAATCAAGTCACAACTCTCCTTAAAAGCTTTCAAAATCAATTTAAATCTATAAGAGATCACAAATCTCAAATGATTTGATAATTGTGATCGGGGGAGAATGTGTGATTTAAATTGGATTTAAACTGATTATTCGGTAAATGGTTTTATAAGGACGTACATGCTGCCCTTCCCACATGTGACAAACGATTTCAAATTTTCAATGCACATGTTGAGGGGAGCATCTATCTTAAACCTATGATTTGAAACGTGATCATTTATCCTAATGTGCAAGTTCCTCTAGTATGTGCAAAACTCTTTTCAAACCTCGAGGCACATATTGAGGGGAGCAAATTATGGAAACCTCATCCTTCCCGAAATGCTATATCTACTTGATTTGATGTGGGAAGTGATGTTGATATCTTTAGAAAATGGTAATCAAAGAAGTTAATTCTTTCTCTTGCCTTCGTGTGCAAAACATTTTCAAATACTTGATGCACATGTTGAGGGAGTTCTCGTTCTAAAATATCAAAACAATTCGGTACAAAATGCTTTGATAATATATCACAAGTATCCGAATTGATTTTCAAATGGTTTTCAATTGGTTCCAATGGCGGACGAACAATACCAAATAGACCGACCAACTTTACTTTATATGCGGTGATATAAGGATGATAAGGTTAGGTATGTGTTCCCATGATCCGCCTGAACGGAGGGATCTACCGAGGACAATCCACTAGTTAGTGTAGAAGTCCTTAGGTATGATGATAAAGGAGAAAATGAGATATGGGAAGAGTGCGGACTAAGGCGAGCTAGTCTTGGAATAAACCCAACAAGGTTCTAGCTATGAAGTCTCGGTAAGCTTGAAGGGTTGAAGAATAAAAAGAATTGAATGAGGAAAGGGTGAAAACAAATAGCCCCCATTTATTCAACCTTAGGGCGGAAACCGGGTTCAATTCATATGCTACCGATGGTAACATCGGTATTGAAGACAAGACGTCATGGACCCGGTGGCGACCGCACTTCAACTTTCCAAACCACTCAAGTTCCTCTTAAAGGGCTTGTTTCATTCTCACGGGAACCGACATTATCTATCGACTTTCTCTTAGAGATGGTTGATATTGAAGAAGGAGACCCCTCCCAGTCTCGACACGGGATCCAAATATGCACAAATTGAGTCTAGAGCCACGAGATCATCAATAAATCTCATTAGGACACTTTCAATGAAGACTCTCTATTTCACTCTATGTGGAAAGAGACATTATATCTTGAGTCCCGCATTATCTTTGTGGTATTGCGAACATCCGAGTGATGTGTATACATATTCACAATGAAGATGGAAAGCCTTACGGAGCCAACAACAAACAAGCTCTGGTAGATGGCATGTGAGATCTATTGTATGGATCAACCATGTAACAAGCGAGCAGAAACAATGGGGTGATTCAATCTCTTGAATCAATCTGGTTCGAGTTATGGATTAGCGGATACCTTTGAAAAACCGGTCTTTGTGCTTAAAACTCTTTTCTTTAGCACATCGACCGTGTACTCATTTTCAAACCAAAAGGTGTTTTATGATTGATAATTGATTTTCAATAAAACCTTCGTTGTATTGCAAAACAATTTCTATTGAGCAATACGATTGTTTTTCAAATCTTTTTCATCAATCTGTGGACTTAAAATTATTTGGTTCACTCACTCCGTCTTTGTCTTCTTTGAGATGTTCGGTTTGAGAACGACTTGAACATTGCGAAACCACGTCAAGGAAATTCTTGAATTATACGATCACAGGCGGTACATGTCTTGATCAGCGGGAACCGTGGGCGTGTACCTCAATTCAATGAAAGTGATCAAAGACACTTTCGTGCGATTTATTGCTAGCTGTTGTATGCGGTACACCCGGCGTTGTGGTGATCGAATGAAGCGGTCAATCCATAGCCGCATGCTCACTTAACACATTCATCTAAAAGAAATCATGATTAGTGCATCAATGACTCGATATTTTCACTCCATGCTTACGCTACTGCTGCGCCAATATCATGATTCAACAAATGCTTCCGCTACTACGATGAGAAGATATCATGATCCGAATGTGAGCATGTCGGTCCTAAAGTCACAACATCACATAATACCAACACCACAAAGGATGTCTCGAGAGATTTTTGATAGTGATGATCTCAAAAGATGGCTCAAATTTATTATCACGTGGATCGGTAAAGACCTCCACTTGGAGTAACCAAACATGCAATGTGAAGAATCAATGACTACGAGCTTAGGAGCAAAGGACTACATCAAGAATGCAAGATCAATTGTTAATGTATTATCTAGTTGTATTCAATGTAATTTTGGTACATGATTGAGGTGACCTCCCTTAGGGAGATTGTTAGGAATTAGAAATTCCGGTATTAAAGAGTCGGTCACCTCAAGTATATGTAATCGTTAGAAAGATCGTAGTCGTAGTTCTTTTAAGTTAAGTAGTATTTAGTTAAGTAACACCGTGGAGGACTGGACGGGTCTTTACCCAGCTGTATGCACGATCCACGACCCAATGTGTGACGATTTATGTAAGACTATAAATACTCTCTACCTTCCAAGGTAGAGAGTTGGAGCTCATAATAATATCTTTTCACTTTCTCTCACTAAGTTCCCTAAACCTCTAACTTTCTCTCTCTAGGATTCCACTTATACGCCACCTTGTTGTTATGGTTTGATGTGTATGTGAAAACTAATATCCTACATTAATGTTTTTATCAATCCTTACCACGCGTTTTGCCGAACAAGACTTTCTCTTCAAGTTGCCTAAAAGGTTGATAATAGGTCTCGCCATGTTGTTCATCTCAACAACAGCAATGATCATAGCTTTTGGAGCAACATTATTCCTTGTGTTTGGACAAAGGAACTTGTGGATGCTTATTCCAATAGGTGCATTGACATGCCTTCCAATCACGTCTTTTGTGACCTTGCAGTTTCCGCTTATCGCGGACTTGATAAGTGCCACATATGGTCGTAGTATATTTGTTAAAAGAAATCGATGAGTACTTTTCTTGAAGTTTATATATCCGTAATGGTCATTCCAATGGATATTTGATGTGGGCCCAAGTGTTGATGAGCGTGCCATGATGTTTACGGAGGCCCAAGATCGTGTGACAAAAGGGCCTCACTAAAATGGGCATAACTTGGGCTACGTGGCTCCTTTTAGGCGATTACCGGTCAAATCGAAGCTTGGAGCGAGGAAAACACAAGATGTCTATAAGTCATTTAGTCGAGTAATAATATCGCAAGGCGTTAAGGACTATTTCGGTGAAAAGTGTCTTACACCCACGAATAATTACAAATAACGGCAACACGGCACTCCATGTAGCGATGGCTCTTCTATCAATAGTCATGAATTATTAGAGATTGTTAGAAATGACACCGCAGAGAACAAACTACTAGATCTTAAAAATTCGGATGGGAGTACGCTACTTCATGTTGTTGCTATTGTTGGTAACACTAAAGTCGTTGACATCTTGGTGAGAAGAGACCCATAATTACTATTAGCCAAGGACAATGAGGGTCACACACCACTTGCTTTATCTCTTTCTAATGTGCATTCGAGGCGTCTCGGTGTGCATTGAATCATATCAAAGCAAAAGCGGTATGGTCTTGTGCTTTACGGCAAAAGTGGCGAGGATCTTATGGTTCTTGCAATTTCTTCTAAAGATTTTGGTAAGTGTCTTATGTTGTCTTCAAAAGCTTTTCACCTGTGATATGACTAATTCTTTTAAATATATAGGCTTGGCAAAAAAGATGCATAATAAATATGAGCCCGCACATAGTGATGCTGTCTTGATGGCTCTAGCACAAAACTTCCCACCTGAACTCAACTATTGGGAAAGGAAAGGAGAATACAATGGTATTTTGATTCTTAGTGATTGTTTCTTTAACTTTTCAATATATCATTAAGCCTCCATACACCAATTTTTCTACGTTACGTGCATCATTAGTAAGGCCGAAGAGATAATGGATTCCTACATAGATAGGAATGAAAGACTATTTGAGTTTATTGATCGACCGTGTTGTTTCTGGTTAAAGCAATATTGGAGCAGCATGTTATCGTCGTTGTGCTTCTTCGATGTATCATAACCGGTATATTAATTTTAATTGTTATCGTCGTTGTGCTTCTCGATGTTATTGTAACTTCATGGTTGTACCATACCCCACAATTCTAACAATCATCCCATCCCGGAGCGGCATGTCCTTTATACTAGCCGCTTTCACTATATCCTTACGGCGATTGGTAAGTGAACCAAAAGTTACAATAATAATTATCGACCAAAAACATAAGAGAAAATGAACTTATTTGTTTACTTGATATTTTATATGGCTCTATGTTGCGGTATGTGTAACACCCAACCCGATAAGGGTAGAAGTATCACAAGATGGTGTCATATCGAACATACATAACGAACATAAATCAAACAATGGAAGTCTTAATTAAAACATCAAAAGAATTTAAGTCAACAAGACTTATCAATACATAAATACAAAAGGAAAACTTGAAATGAAAATATAATAACAAAATCAAATGAAGTCTAATTAAGATGACTAAGCATGGTCTCTATATCACTCATCTCTCAACCCCAAACAATCCCAGACTCCTAGCTTATGTACCGCCGGAGAAAAGAAATGCGGTGAGCTTGAAAAGCCCAGTGAGCAGATATAACGATACAATAATAATAAAGCGGGCGAGAACAAAGTAAGGAAAGTCGGTTAATAAACCGTATATCAAAGAGGCAGGTAGGGTAAAAGGGAAGTCGAGAATCCACCACGAGCCAACAGAACAAATCATATCATATCATAACAATCATAGTAGCCGGTAGTATCCAAGAGTATCCAAGAGTAACCATAACAGATATAAGAGACATGGAGTGATCGGCTCCAGATTGTAAAGGCGCCGACACACGACATCATTCACCGGACAAATCATAACATATCGATAATGTAACAAATCTAGGATGCATCCATCGCCCCGCATGACGAGATAGTGGCCATACAATATATATCGAGCTCATAATCGATAATGAGAAAGGGACGGTGTGTAACATCACTCGTACACACTAGAGTCATGCCATTGGTGCATCAATGACACGGACATGGAACCCCCATGCCTAGTGATAGCTCGGGTCTCAAACTGACAGGTCAAGGCAAGGTCATATCAAAAGGATTCATATCAAAGGTCCAGAAGTCAAAGGTTCATATCAAAGTCCATAGCAAAAGTTCATAATCAAAGATGCATATCAAAGGTTCATAATCAGAAGGTTCATATCAAACAGTTCACGTAGGAGATTCAATCAAAGGGAGCATAGCAAAGTTATAGGGAAGCCCTAATAAGAAGGCTCAGAGTAAAATATAACGGTTCAAAGCTAATATCGAAAGATGTAAACGAATCATGAGAAACCCCTACTGAAAAGGGATAGAATATCTGTACCTTAACGCCAATGAAAGGAAAGCAAACGAATGAATGAACACGAAGACACAACGTCACGTCTCCTTCAACGAATCTACATGGATTACGATTTGTATAATGCTTATTAGCTCATTTAAGTCATAACGGATTAATCGTATTAATATTTTTAGAGTTATAAGTGTATTCTCATTTTTAGTAATGGACGAATTAAAATACTTTAGGGTAATGATCATTAATTAGCCAAACTTATGGGTTACAAATGATAAATGGCAAAATTAAATGTTTAATATGACAAATATTCTATTTTAAAGCTTTATTAGATAATACTTCAAAATATAAGGCTCGCATGGTAATTATCTCAAAGTTTAAGGTTTACGGTCATTATCTCAAAGCATAAGGTTTATTTTGTAACTTATCTCAAAGTTTAAGGTTTGTAATGTAATTAAAGTAATGATTTCATTTAATTAATATTATCGTCAATTATGAAAGAAAGTAGTAAACTTCATTTTGCTATCTTTTTAAGGACATATTCGAGTATATTTAAGCTCGTCATGGTCCAAAATACTTACTTATACGACTAAACAAACATGCCAACGGACTAACCCCGACTCACCTTCCGACACACTTTCAAACATACAAAGCGGTTTAGCCATGAATCGGCGATCACCCTTGAACATACCCTCGCAAGACCACGTATGTAATCTTTTTAAGAGAAAAAAACTAGAACAATTATACACCAATCATTAGCTCGAGTTCTATGCTTTTTTGAAAACAGTTTGTGTCCAAACTTCTTGATCCCATTTGATTCATGCACAAGCTTTTTCCTTTTTACTTATATCACGGTTAATAGTCTTTTGTGTATGCATATTTACCTTCAATTTTGACAATCAAATCAAGCACACCTATTTCATTTGACAGCCACAAAAAAAACGAGACATACAAATATGTTACTCATTTACTTCCATGACTCCACCATCTATAGACTCACACTCGACACAACCAGTCCAGATTTGGATAGTATACATATCATGATTAAAGGGTAACGACTCGCATTCTTGACAAATCAAAACTTAGACTACACAAACATTAACACCCAAGAAGAAAATGTGGCATGGCTTACTCCCAAACCCGATGCATGCGATACGAAAACCATACGTGAAATTACATAGACAAGAACTAAAACCCTTTTTATTAGTTACATGCGAAACAAGAAGGAAATCAAGATTTAAGTGTGCATATGTGACTCGTTTGACTCGTTACCAACTAAGTAATCATGCCAATGGTCGAATGGTCATGGGTCGAGAGGTTTCACAACAGAAAGCATAAATGGGTCAAAAAATGGTCATCCATATTCAATCTATTTCATGGCCAAGATTATGACTTTGTGTATTATTATAACGAGACATGTTTGTGACGTGAATGTGGTCGACAATAATTTATAACAGATTGCTTCTGGTCGAATAAAATGACCAGTATTGATTTCATGTGCCCTTTTTATTACTTATGTGATATTATAGTTGATCCATGCATGCCTCCTTGGCATACCCACGACAGAAAAAAAAGGAAAGCAATGAAGAGATTATTGAAACATGTGGAGGATACAACCCTTACTTGTCGAATGGAAGAATGAGGGAAAAAACGACCAACCTCTTGGAACTCTCTTGCCTTCGAATCGAATGAAAAGATGAAACAATTGCTTGTCTTGCTTTGCCTTGATCGAATGGAGGAGCGAATAAAGAACTTTGCCGCTACTTTATTTATGCTAGGGTTTAAGTTTATTTGTGTGTTATAATGTGCAACGAGGAAAAGAAAATATAGCATGAAATATATACTTGGGATTTGCAGATCACAAAATAAGGAATGGGCTTAGGTGATTTTGATTATTTTGAATGTGATATGGAGTTACAATGAGAGAATAAGTAGGAGTTATTTGAAGTAAATGTGAGTAAAATGGGGAATCATGAGGCGTCTATAATGGTGAATCAAGGAAGAAAATCATGAATCAAATCAATATTTTTATTTACTTACCAAAGTAATTATGTTATACTTAATTTAAATTTTCTAATGTATTAAATTAAGTAAAGTCCATGCAACTTTTTATGTGTTATATACGTTTGTATCATAAATGTAAGTTTTATTTTTCAACGTTCCATGTAAATCAATTATCATTAAGTACTAAGCGTAATTACCGAGCTTGCTTTAGTTTACGGATTATTGATTGAGGGTATTATGGTCATTCAACGCGTTTACGATTTTAGGGTTTTACAGTATGGCCATTCATTGAAGATAAATTTCAAATTCATAAAGATGCTACCGATTTATTAAGTAGTGAATGCTTTAGGATTTATGGTTACACACCCAACGGTGCCCACCACTTTTACACCAAGCCGATTTTTGAAGCCACAAGACAAAATGCATTCGAGGTTGTTACAGAAATTGTGTCACGGTTTCAGGATGCAATTTGGAGTGCCAATGAAGACGGTCACAATTTTATTCAATATTCTGTGATAAATCGTTCAGAGAAGATTCACAACCTGCTATATCAAATGAGTGAACACAAGAATATTTATAAAACAATTAAAGACTCTTCAGGGAATAACCTCTTGCATTTGGCTGCAAGATTGGCACCTACAAACAGATTGAATCTACTATCAGGGCAGCTTTGCAAATACAACGCGAATTACAGTGGTTCAAGGTAAGATTCTTTAGTTAATGACTCAAAATTTGAGTTTCATTCAACATGCCGAAAGTTGTTAAGAGTTAAGACCCTTAGACCCATTATTATATATCTAGCATGGTTAACATGTTTTAATCTTGTAGGAAGTCGAAGGATTTCTATGTCCCCTAAACCGCATACAAAAGAACTCAGATGACGAAACACCTCAGATGGTATTTACAAGGGAGCATAAGGACTTGGTAATCGAGGGTGAAAATGGATAAAGTCCATCTTGAGTCGTACACAATAACAAAGTGACGATCACCACTATTGTGTTTGCGTGACCATTCTCGTGCCGGTGGAAACAATTAGGAATCGAGGATACCAATTTTCACAAACAACATTGCCTTCACGATATTTGCTATATCGGATGTGATATCGTTATTCACAGGTATCACGTCCTTGTTAATGTTTTTATCAATCCTTACCCGCGTTTTGCCGAACAAGACTTTCTCTTCAAGTTGCCTAAAAGGTTGATAATAGGTCTCGCCATGTTGTTCATCTCAACAACAACAATGATCATAGCTTTTGGAGCAACATTATTCCTTGTGTTTGGACAAAGGAACTTGTGGATGCTTATTCCAATAGGTGCATTGACATGCCTTCCAATCACGTCTTTTGTGACCTTGCAGTTTCCGCTTATCGCGGACTTGATAAGTGCCACATATGGTCGTAGTATATTTGTTAAAAAGAAATCTGATGAGTACTTTTACTGAAGTTTATATATCTGTAATGGTCATTCCAATGGATATTTGATGTGGGCCCAAGTGTTGATGAACAGGCCATGATGTTTCTGGAGGCCCAAGATCGTGTGACAAAAGGGGCCTCACTAAAATGGGCATAACTTGGGCTACGGGGCTCCGTTTAGGCTAATTACAGTCAAATCGAAGCTTGGAGCGAGGAAAACACAAGATGTCTATAAGTCATTTGGTCGAGTAATAATATCGCAAGACTTTAAGGACTATTTCGTTGAAAAGGGTCTTACACCCACGGACGAATTACAAATAACGGCAACACGGCACTCCATGTAGCAATGAGGCTCTTCTATCAATAGTCATGAATTATTAGAGATTTTTAGAAATGACACCGCAGAGAACAAACTACTAGATCTTAAAAATTCGGATGGGATACGCTACTTCATGTTCTTTGCTATTGTTGGTAACACTAAAAGTGTTGACATCTTGGTGAGAAGAGACCCGAATTACTATTAGCCAAGGACAATGAGGGTCACACACCACTTGATTTATCTCTTTCTAATGTGCATTCGAGGCGCCTCGGTGTCATTGAATCATATCAAAGCAAAAGCGGTATGGTCTTTGTGCTTTACGGCAAAAGTGGCGAGGATCTTATGGTTCTTGCAATTTCTTCTAAAGATTTTGGTAAGTGTCTTATGTTGTCTTCAAAAGCTTTTCACCGTGATATGACTAATTCTTTTAAATATATATGCTTGGCAAAAAGATGCATAATAAATATGAGCCGCACATAGTGATGTTTGTCTTGATGGCTCTAGCACAAAACTTCCCACACGAACTCAACTATTGGGAAAGGAAAGGAGAATACAATGGTATTTTGATTCTTAGTGATTGTTTCTTTAACTTTTCAATATATCATTAAGCCTCCATACACCAATTTTTCTCGTTACGTGCATCATTAGTAAGGCGAAGAGATAATGGATTCCTACATAGATAGGAATGAAAGACTATTTGAGTTTATTGATCGATCGTGTTGTTTCTGGTTAAAGCAATATTGGAGCAGCATGTTATCGTCGTTGTGCTTTCTCGATGTATCATAAGCGGTATATTAATTTTAATTGTTATCGTCGTTGTGCTTTCTTGATGTTATTGTAACTTCTTGGTTGTACCATACCCCACAATTCTAACAATCATCCCATCCGGAGCAGGCATGTCCTTTATACTAGCCGCTTTCCACTATATCCTTACTACGATTGGTAAGTGAACCAAAAGTTACAATAATAATTATCGACCAAAAACATAAGAGAAAATGAACTTATTTGTTTACTTGATATTTTTATATGGCTCTATGTTGCGGTATGTGTAACACCCAACCCGATAAGGGTAGAAGTATCACAAGTATGGTGTCATATCGAACATACATAACGAACATAAATCAAACAATGAAGTCTTAATTAAAACATCAAAAGAATTTAAGTCAACAAGACTTATCAATACATAAATACAAAAGGAAAACTTGAAATGAAAATATAATAACAAAATCAAATGAAGTCTAATTAAGATGACTAAGCATGGTCTCTATATCACCATCTCTCAACCCCAAACAATCCCACTCTAGCTTATGTACCGCCGCAGAAAAGAAATGCGGTGAGCTTGAAAAAGCCCAGTGAGCATGATATAACGATACAATAATAATAAACCGGGCGAGAACAAAGTAAGGAAAGTCGGTTAATAAACCGTATATCAAAGGAGCAGGTAGGGTAAAAGGAAGTCAATAATCCACCACGAGCCAACAGAACAAATCATATCATATCATAACAATCATAGTAGCCGTAGTATCCGGTAGTAACCATAACAGATATAATGAGACATGGGTGATCGGCTCCAGATTGTGAAGACGCGATTGCATACGACATCATTCACCGGACAAATCATAACATATCGGATAATGAGAACAAATCTAGGATGCATCCATACCCCCCTGAGCATGATAGTGGCCATACAATATATATCGAGCTCATAATCGAGATATGAAAGGGACGGTGTGTAACATCACTCGTACACACTAGAGTCATGCCATTGGTGCATCAATGACACGGACATGGAACCCCATGCCTAGTGATAGCTCGGGTCTCAAGCCGACGAGTCAAGGCAAGGTCATATCAAAATGATTCATATAAAAGGTCCAGAAGTCAAAGGTTCATATCAAAGTCCATAGCAAAGTTCATAATCAAAGATGCATATCAAAGGTTCATAATCGAAGGTTCATATCAAGCAGTTCACGTGGGAGATTCAATCAAAGGAGCATAGCAAAGTTATAGGAAGCCCTAATAAGAAGGCTCGAGTAAAATATAACGGTTCAAAGCTAATATCGAAAGATGTAAGCGAATCATGAGAAACCCTACCGTAAAGGGATAGAATATCGTACCTTAACGCCAATGAAAGGAAAGCAACGAATGAATGAACACGAAGACACAACGTCACGTCTCCTTCAACGAATCTACATGGATAACGATTTGTATAATGCTTATTAGCTCATTTAAGTCATAACGGATTAATCGTATTAATATTTTTAGAGTTATAAGTGTATTCTCATTTTTAGTAATGGACGGAATTAAAATACTTTAGGGTAATGATCATTAATTAGCCAAACTTATGGGTTACAAATGATAAATGGCAAAATTAAATGTTTAATATGACAAATATTCTATTTTAAAGCTTTATTAGATAATACTTCAAAATATAGGGCTCGCATGGTAATTATCTCAAAGTATAAGGTTTACATGGTCATTATCTCAAAGCATAAGGTTTATTTTGTAATTTATATCAAAGTTTAAGGTTTGTAATGTAATTAAAGTAATGATTTCATTTAATTAATATTATACGTTAATTATGAAAGAAAGTAGTAAACTTCATTTTGCTATCTTTTTTTAAGGACATATTCGAGTATATTTAAGCCTGCTCGCGGTCCAAAATACTTACTTATACGACTAAACAAACATGCCAACGGACTAACCCCCGACTCACCTTCCCGACACACTTTCAAACATACAAAACGGTTTAGCCATGAATCCGGCGATCACCCTTGAACATACCCCCTCGCAAGACCACGTATGTAATCTTTTTAAGAGAAAAAAACTAGAACAATTATACACCAATCATTAGCTCGAGTTCTATGCTTTTTTGAAAATAGTTTGTGTCCAAACTTCTTGATCCCATTTGATTCATGCACAAGCTTTTTCCTTTTTACTTAAATCACGGTTAATAGTCTTTTGTGTATGCATATTTACCTTCAATTTTGACAATCAAATCAAGCACACCTATTTCATTTGTGACCACAAAAAAACGAGACATACAAATATGTTACTCATTTACTTCCATGACTCCACCATCTATAGACTCACACTCGACACAACCGGTCCAGTTTGGATCGTATACATATCATGATTAAAGGGTAACGACTGCATTCTTGACAAATCAAAACTTAGACTACACAAACATTAACACCCAAGAAGAAAATGTGGCATGGCTTACTCCCAAACCCGATGCATGTGATACGAAAACCATACGTGAAATTACATAGACAAGAACTAAAACCCTTTTTATTAGTTACATGCGAAACAAGAAGGAAATCAAGATTTAAGTGTGCATATGTGACTCGTTTTGACTCGTTACCAACTAAGTAATCATGCCAATGGTCGAATGGTCATGGGGTCGAGAGGTTTCACAACAGAAAGCATAAATGGGTCGAATAAATGGTCATCCATATTCAATCTATTTCATGGCCAAGATTATGACTTTGTGTATTATTATAACGAGACATGTTTGTGACGTGAATGTGGTCGACAATAATTTATAACAGATTGCTTCTGGTCGAATAAAATGACCAGTATTGATTTCATGTGCCCTTTTTATTACTTATGTGATATTATAGTTGATCCATGCATGCCTCCTTGGCATACCCACGACAGAAAAAAAAGGAAAGCAATGAAGAGATTATTGAAACATGTGGAGGATACAACCCTTACTTGTCGAATGGAAGAATGAGGGAAAAAAAACGACCAACCTCTTGGAACTCTCTTGCCTTCTGAATCGAATGAAAAGATGAAACAATTGCTTGTCTTGCTTTGCCTTGATCGAATGGAGGAGCAGAATAAAGAACTTTGCCGCTACTTTATTTATGCTAGGGTTTAAGTTTATTTGTGTGTTATAATGTGCAACGAGGAAAAGAAAAATATAGCATGAAATATATACTTGGGATTTCGAGATCACAAAATAAGGAATGGGCTTAGGTGATTTTGATTATTTTGAATGTGATATGGAGTTACAATGAGAGAATAAGTAGGAGTTATTTGAAGTAAATGTGAGTAAAATGGGGAATCATGAGGCGTCTATAATGGTGAATCAAGGAAGAAAATCATGAATCAAATCAATATTTTTATTTACTTACCAAAGTAATTATGTTATACTTAATTTAAATTTTCTAATGTATTAAATTAAGTAAAGTCCATACAACTTTTATGTGTTATATACGTTTGTATCATAAATGTAAGTTTTATTTTCAACGTTCCATGTAAATCAATTATCATTAAGTACTAAGCGTAATTACCGAGCTTGCTTTAGTTTACGGATTATTGATTGAGGGTATTATGGTCATTCAACGCGTTTACGATTTTAGGGTTTTACTGATATGGCCATTCATTGAAGATAAATTTCAAATTCATAAAGATGCTACCGATTTATTAAGTAGTGAATGCTTTAGGATTTATGGTTACACACCAACGGTGCCCACCACTTTTACACCAAGCCGATTTTTGAAGCCACAAGACAAAATGCATTCGAGGTTGTTCGTAAATTGTGTCACGGTTTGGGATGCAATTTGGAGTGCCAATGAAGACGGTCACAATTTTATTCAATATTCGTGATAAATCGTTCGGAGAAGATTCACAACCTGCTATATCAAATGAGTGAACACAAGAATATTTATAAAACAATTAAAGACTCTTGAGAATAACCTCTTGCATTTGGGCGCAAGATTGGCACCTACAAAGCAGATTGAATCTACTATCGAGGCGACTTTGCAAATACAACGCAATTACAAAGTGGTTCAAGGTAAGATTCTTTAGTTAATGACTCAAAATTTGAGTTTCATTCAACATGCCGAAAGTTGTTAAGAGTTAAGACCCTTAGACCCATTATTATATATCTAGCATGGTTAACATGTTTTAATCTTGTAGGAAGTCGAAGGATTTCTATGTCCCTAAACCGCATACAAAAGAACTCGGATGATGAAACACCTCGGATGGTATTTACAAGGAGCATAAGGACTTGGTAATCGAGGGTGAAAATGGATAAAGTCCATTCTTGAGTCGTACACAATAATGAGAGTAGCAGATCACCACTATTGTGTTTGCGGCAGCCATTCTTGTGCCCGGTGGAAACAATCAGAATCGGGGATACCAATTTTCACAAACAACATTTCCTTCAGATATTTGCTATATCGGATGCGATATCGTTATTCACAGCTATCACGTCCTTGTTAATGTTTTTATCAATCCTTACCACGCGTTTTGCCGAACAAGACTTTCTCTTCAAGTTGCCTAAAAGGTTGATAATAGGTCTCGCCATGTTGTTCATCTCAACAACAGCAATGATCATAGCTTTTGGAGCAACATTATTCCTTGTGTTTGGACAAAGGAACTTGTGGATTCTTATTCCAATAGGTGCATTGACATGCCTTCCAATCACGTCTTTTGTGACCTTGCAGTTTCCGCTTATCGCGGACTTGATAAGTGCCACATATGGTCGTAGTATATTTGTTAAAAGAAATCGATGAGTACTTTTATCAAGTTTATATATACGTAATGGTCATTCCAATGGATATTTGATGTGGGCCTAAGTGTTGATGAGCAGCCATGATGTTTCTGGAGGCCCAAGATCGTGTGACAAAAGGGCCTCACTAAAATGGGCATAACTTGGGCTACGGGGCTCCGTTTTAGGCGAATTACAGTCAAATCGAAGCTTGGAGCGAGGAAAACACAAGATGTCTATAAGTCATTTGGTCGAGTAATAATATCGCAAGACGTTAAGGACTATTTGGTGAAAAGGGTCTTACACCCACGGACGAATTACAAATAACGGCAACACGGCACTCCATGTAGCGAGAGGCTCTTCTATCAATAGTCATGAATTATTAGAGATTGTTAGAAATGACACCGCAGAGAACAAACTACTAGATCTTAAAATTCGGATGGGAGTACGCTACTTCATGTTGTTGCTATTGTTGGTAACACTAAAGTGTTGACATCTTGGTGAGAAGAGACCCGAATTACTATTAGCCAAGGACAATGAGGGTCACACACCACTTGCTTTATCTCTTTCTAATGTGCATTCGAGGCGTCTCGGTGTCTGTTGAATCATATCAAAGCAAAAGCGGTATGGTCTTTGTGCTTTACGGCAAAAGTGGCGAGGATCTTATGGTTCTTGCAATTTCTTCTAAATATTTTGGTAAGTGTCTTATGTTGTCTTCAAAAGCTTTTCACCGTGATATGACTAATTCTTTTAAATATATAGGCTTGGCAAAAGATGCATAATAAATATGAGCCCGCACATAGTGATCTTTGTCTTGATGGCTCTAGCACAAAACTTCCCACCGAACTCAACTATTGGGAAAGGAAAGGAGAATACAATGGTATTTTGATTCTTAGTGATTGTTTCTTTAACTTTTCAATATATCATTAAGCCTCCATACACCAATTTTTCTACATTGCGAGCATCATTAGTAAGATGAAGAGATAATGGATTCCTACATAGATAGGAATGAAAGACTATTTGAGTTTATTGATCGATCGTGTTGTTTCTGGTTAAAGCAATATTGGAGCAGGCATGTTATCGTCGTTGTGCTTTCTTGATGTATCATAAGCGGTATATTAATTTTAATTGTTATCGTCGTTGTGCTTTCTTGATGTTATTGTAACTTCTTGGTTGTACCATACCCCACAATTCTAACAATCATCCCATCCCGGAGCAGGCATGTCCTTTATACTAGCTGCTTTCCACTATATCCTTACGGCGATTGGTAAGCTGAACCAAAAGTTACAATAATAATTATAAAACCAAAAAACATAAGAGAAAATGAACTTATTTGTTTACTTGATATTTTTATATGGCTCTATGTTGCAGTATGTGTAACACCCCAACCCGATAAGGGTAGAAGTATCACAGTATGGTGTCATATCAGAACATACATAACGAACATAAATCAAGCAATGAAGTCTTAATTAAAACATCAAAAGAATTTAAGTCAACAAGACTTATCAATACATAAATACAAAAGGAAAACTTGAAATGAAAATATAATAACAAAATCAAATGAAGTCTAATTAAGATGACTAAGCATGGTCTCTATATCACTCATCTCTCAACCCCAAACAATCCCAACTCTAGCTTATGTACCGCCGCGGGGAAAAGAAATGCGGTGAGCTTAAAAGCCCGGTGAGCAGATATAACGATACAATAATAATAAAAGCGGGCGAGAACAAAGTAAGGAAAGTCGGTTAATAAAACGGTATATCAAAGGAGCAGGTAGGGTAAAGGAAGTCGGTAATCCACCACGAGCCAACAGAACAAATCATATCATATCATAACAATCATAGTAGCCGTGAGTATCGGTAGTAACCATAGCAGATATAATGGACATGGGTGATCGGCTCCAGTTGTGAAGACGCGTGTGCACGCGACATCATTCACCGACAAATCATAACATATCGATAATGAGAACAAATCTAGGATGCATCCATACACCCCAGATGAGATAGTGGCCATACAATATATATCGAGCTCATAATCGAGATATGAAAGGGGCGGTGTGTAACATCACCATACACACTAGAGTCATGCCATTGGTGCATCAATGACACGGACATGGAACCCCATGCCTAGTGATAGCTCGGGTCTCAAACTAATGTGTCAAGGCAAGGTCATATCAAAAGGATTCATATCAAAGGTCCAGAAGTCAAAGGTTCATATCAAAGTCCATAGCAAAAGTTCATAATCAAAGATGCATATCAAAGGTTCATAATAAGAAGGTTCATATCAAACAGTTCACGTAGGAGATTCAATCAAAGGGAGCATAGCAAAGTTATAGGGAAGCCCTAATAAGAAGGCTCAGAGTAAAATATTCCGGTTCATAGCTAATATCGAAAGATGTAAACGAATCATGAGAAACCCCTACTGAAAAGGGATAGAATATATGTACCTTAACGCCAATGAAAGGAAAGCAAACGAATGAATGAACACGAAGACACAACGTCACGTCTCCTTCAACGAATCTACATGGATTACGATTTGTATAATGCTTATTAGCTCATTTAAGTCATAACGGATTAATCGTATTAATATCTTTATAGTTATAAGTGTATTCTCATTTTTAGTAATGGACGGAATTAAAATACTTTAGGGTAATGATCATTAATTAGCCAAACTTATGGGTTACAAATGATAAATGGCAAAATTAAATGTTTAATATGACAAATATTCTATTTTAAAGCTTTATTAGATAATACTTCAAAATATAGGGCTCGCATGGTAATTATCTCAAAGTTTAAGGTTTACATGGTCATTATCTCAAAGCATAAGGTTTATTTTGTAACTTATCTCAAATTTAAGGTTTGTAATGTAATTAAAGTAACGATTTCATTTAATTAATATTATACGTCAATTATGAAAGAAAGTAGTAAACTTCATTTTGCTATCTTTTTAAGGACATATTCAGTATATTTAAGCCTTTCATGGTCCAAAATACTTACTTATACGACTAAACAAACATGCCAACGGACTAACCCCGACTCACCTTCCGACACACTTTCAAACATACAAAGCGGTTTAGCCATGAATCCGGCGATCACCCTTGAACATACCCTCGCAAGACCACGTATGTAATCTTTTAAGAGAAAAAACTAGAACAATTATACACCAATCATTAGCTCGAGTTCTATGCTTTTTGAAAATAGTTTGTGTCCAAACTTCTTGATCCCATTTTGCTTAAGATCTCTTGAGCACCTTATTGATTTTGTCAAGGAGTCTTACACGTGGTTGTTCGTTTCGAATGATGGATAACTTTCCATTAGTGATGCTATGTCACATTATCAAAATGAAATCATGAATTTCACAACTGATCATCTAAGATCTCATGCTTCTGCACTGCCGCCAATATCATATCAACTAGTCTGCTCAGAAGAATACATGATTGCAGATTCTACTGTTCAAATATATCACAATCTCAAGCTCCATACAAATTCTACATATAGCAGCAAAGATTTGAATTGATGATGAGCTCGAAATGGCTATTTCGTGATGATGCTAGAGTATATTGATTATGATGAGACTTTGAGTACTGATTGAGATAATGATATTGACAAGACATATTGTAACTGATCTCTGTTATTCGATTACATTGGTCTATTAGTTCAATATAATGTAGTATTCGCGATGTCTTAAAGTAGATTCTGTATAACAGAACTTCAAGTATATCTATACTAGAGATATTATAACTTAAATCACTCCAGTCTTAGTTGACTGCCTACTATACAGTCTGCTTTACTAAATCTCACCCAATGTATTAAGTAACTAATACTGTCTATGTTAATTATCGTCATAATAAATCAACAAATCAACTATTGTTTAATTAATACTCTAACTTGTTAACAGATTTTATATTAAGTAAATATCAATGTTAATGGATATCTTGAACAACATTTTAAGATTCCTAAGTTAAAGGTTGGATTATTAACTCCATGATTACCATGATCATAGCTTTGGAAGCAAATTATCCTTGTGGACTAAGGCAATGTGGATGAATCAAGATCAGTAATGTAATCATTCAATATAGACTTGGCAGTATAGCAGCTAATTTACGGACAAAGGCCAATACATATGTCGATAAATCCTTAAATGATAATCGCAGAGTATTCTTGAAGTTTACGTTAATCAGTCAATGAGATGATGGCACTACAGATGCATAGATGTCGAGCAATGAGTACGGGTGTCGATCGTAAGAAGGCTATAACTGGGATACAGTGATGTATGGGTATGAAGTTGCACGTAGGACAACAAATGCTTACAAATCATATCGCATACTACGACAGTTAGGATCCATGTATGAAGTGTCAACTAAATTAATACATCTCAACGACTATTAGAGACTTAATCAATACTCTATAATTCATTAGGATTGTTCAATCATATGAATGCAACAGCGTACTGTGCTTAAATTCGTGTCTAGTTGAATCATAAGATTGTTGTCATGTTGTAAACTTCATATTGAACTAGAGAAGCCACATGTTATATCTAATGCACTACACTTGTCTCTCAAGTAATACAAGGTCATCTGTGGCAAAGGCAATAAGGTTGATTCTTAAGGATTGAGTTATATCAAAGTTCATTACACCAATTATCTTCGTTAATATTATAAAAGTGCTCAATAAATATAGTTTCATAGTATGATCATCTTGTTGTATAAGCTATCAGAGACTCATTGGATAGATAATAGGATATATATTGTTGTGCTATGAACTTCGAATCAATTATATCATAAGACATTCAAGTTTTTCATCTTGGATGTAAGGAATATATGATACATAATGATTATTGGACATTGATTTATGCGATAGTATCGGATTACATTGAAGACAAATAGTGAGTTATTGTTCATTTAATGGATTCGATTTAAATATGAGGGATTTATTAATTAACTCATAGTATTTAAGCTAATAATTTCAATAGTGTTGACAGATATATATCTAACGTAATAAAGTCAAATATAAGCACCTAGAATATCTATAAGTTTACATGTTATTACTCGAAAGTATAAATTCGTATGTGAATAGTATACAAATGTTAAGATATTAAGTGTTAATTATTCATCAAGTAATAAGGTATTTAAAAAGAGTAAGTCATTATCAAACTAATCAAATATATCATATAATTACAACATAAAGCGAAGTCAATATAAAATTAATACGTACTAATTATGAAAGAGTATAACTATCATCTTAACACTATCATCTACTTAAGCCCTACATGGATCCAGCTACTTACATAGTCAATAAAATATGGACTACAAATAACTGGAGAACAATAACGATACATAGTCGTTAGCATCGAAAGTCATAAACGTAGTAACGATTAATCAAGTAGCAAGACTAATCCATATCAAAGATATATCAGATTCATATGTCTAGTAGCAGGTTAATGCAGTCAGAGTCAAATCACGATATGTCGTATTAAGTCATTGACACGAAGTTCAAATTAAAGTATCATTACTAGTTATATGGATCATATACCCGATATATGACACATAATAACAATTGAGTACAGACGTGAAAGAGTATATATCAATACGCATTAAGGTCACATGAACATCGACCACTAGACTCAGTCAGACAAACATTCACGACAGTATAATCAAATTGATAAGTCATAAGCAACACATGATTATCAAGACATTATAGGATAAATCATTAACGTAGTAAATTCATATTAAGGACAATACAAATGGAACCTAAATAGATGGAAAATTATTAAGCTATACATAATATTACAATAGGAATCAACTCGAATAAGGTTATACGGATATGCTAAAGGATAGATGATTAACAACAAGTGTCTCATGAATTATATTGATTGTATTTAGTATTTAAGTCAATAAGATGTAATATTTTGATCTTAAGTTGACTCATTAGTATTAATCTATTAAATATATTAAATTAATACATGTATTATCAGAATAAATGTTATAGCTAATTTCATATAATTATACTATAGTTATTAATCAAATAAACTATGACATTCATCTCAATAAGGTTAGCTTATTACTAGTTTTATTGATCATTGAGTTAACTCTATGTAAGTTGTTATAAGTATATTATGAATACTTAAAGTCTTATGATGTAATACAATTTCTAATCGAATGAAGAATATTCATGAACTATAAAGCCTCTGACGAATAATCTCTTCGACAAACTCAAAGATGCACAACTGATGCTACTAACCTTCAAAGTACTGAATAGAGAATAATGTTAAGGAACAGATTGACATCATACTGAAACTTATACAGAAAACTTTGGATCATCACAAATAAGCATATCTGATCGATAAATTGAATATATTGAATTAGTATTGATTCAATAGAATCAAGTCATTATTTACTACAGTGAGTAAACATTGAATATATGCATGATCAATGGTAGAATCAATGAGACTAAAGAATCAAAAATAACATATCAATTATCATAATTTACTTATGTAAATTATAAACTAATGTAACTAATTGAATGAATAATATAGATGTAAAGTCATTCTGTATCAAATACTAATTATCAAAATTATAAGTTTATATATCAAGATTCATGACATCATAAGTCATTGACGTTAGTTAACATATCACGTTGAATACGTTAGGTTTCGAAACCATCATTAGATTTTAATTCATAAAGAACGATTATGAGCGTTTGCTTGATATGAGAGTTCATGTAACATGTCAATGGTCATATTATCATAAATCGATTAAGCAATAAATATGGATATATTTAATCTGTGTTATGGCAATACGATGGCATGAACAGAGTTATTTGAATGCATGAATGGATAAATATTGATAGAGATGTTACGATCTGAGGTAATCAATACATGACTCAGGCATCTATTTATCGAAAAAATAAATGTCCATCATATTGCATACATAAAAATTGCATATTATCAAGATTATTTAAATCATTGAAATTACTTAAACTTGTAATATAGATGAAACTATTTCAGATCTCATATACTCAAGTCTTAGTATCATGACAGTGAATTGTAGAATTACTATTAGACATTTGAGTTATTACATGAAAGCTTAATTAGGATCTGAGGCCATTATGACTAAAGATATAAAATCATGATGTTTATAGTGTATTAGTAAGAGATTAGGAATTTCAATGTGAAATTACATAAAGCGATAGAACTATGTTTGATACTCTGATGTATAAAGAATAATCGGAATCAATGAAGAATGCATAGTCTTCTAATAGTATTAATGGATTATGATCTAGTAATGTATCGAGGACATTAGTACAATTTTACAATTAAAAATTTATAGATCATGTTTTAATTGCAAACATAAACTTATTTATCACGGACATTTGATCATAATGTGTTAAGGTAATACTTAGTTATTCAAATAGTCTTAACTGTTCAACAATTTGATAACGCAATTGTTGACATACTTATTTAATGTTCACATGTTTAAGGTTTTACAAGGTTATTCAATAAACATAAAACTTCTGGAAATTACCTTAAGTATGAATTGGGCTTATTAAGTACACAGTCAATTATCTTCGTGATTCTCATAGAAGCGTATATTGTTCAATTATTCAGTGTTAATTTGCCTAAGAACAATTAATATTTAATTTTAATCTTAAAAATTCATTCCAACGATATGATGGACACGGATGATAAGAAATTGATTTAGATCCTAAGTTACTATTAGTCTACCTAATGGGATTATTGATTGAGGGTATTATGGTCATTCAACGTTTACGATTTTAGGGTTTCTGATGATGGCCATTCATTGAAGATAAATTTCAAATTCATAAAGATGCTACCGATTTATTAAGTAGTGAATGCTTTAGGATTTATGGTTACACACCCAACGGTACCACCACTTTTACACCAAGTCGATTTTGAAGCCACAAGACAAAATGCATTCGAGGTTGTTACTGAGAAATTGTGTCACGGTTTCGGGATGTAATTTGGAGTGCCAATGAAGACGGTCACAATTTTATTCAATATTCGTGATAAATCGTTCGGAGAAGATTCACAACTCGCTATATCAAATGAGTGAACACAAGAATATTTATAAAACAATTAAAGACTCTTCAGGAATAACCTCTTGCATTTGGTGCAAGATTGGCACCTACAAAGATTGAATCTACTATCGTGACTTTGCAAATACAAGCGTGAATTACAAAGTGGTTCAAGGTAAGATTCTTTAGTTAATGACTCAAAATTTGAGTTTCATTCAACATGCCGAAAGTTGTTAAGAGTTAAGACCCTTAGACCCATTATTATATATCTAGCATGGTTAACATGTTTTAATCTTGTAGGAAGTCGAAGGATTTCTATGTCCCCTAAACCGCATACAAAAGAACTCAGATGACGAAACACCTCAGATGGTATTTACAAGGTGTGACAACCCGTACTTTCAGGTCATTTCTTGACACAATTTATGCCTCATTATTTCAACATTTATCGTAAACTTGGTTTACGTGTTCCAAATTCGCGTAACCTTAAAGGTTTAACGGCGAATTCATGATCATAACATCACGTACATTTCATATGGACTAAGATTAGTCTACATTTCATTGACATCATTTGCATCATGATAATTCATTCATGACATGTCATTTCACATTTAACGCGTAATTTTTATATTTAATAAACTTTATCGCGTGAGTTATTATTTTTAATATTTAATCCGTTACTTTCAAAAATGATCCCGATGTATTTTTAAACTTACATTTAGTTCATAAAAACTATATTTTTAGTTTTCCTAGTGTTTCAAATTTATTTAGTATATAAATCGTTAAAGTTAAATTATTACGACGTTTTCTTAAAAATTTTACGATAATTATTTTATCGCTCAATTTTCACAAGGAATGTATTTTTACAATTTTTAGTATCTCATTACATTCTATTTTGACCTATTAAAAACTTACTTGTACCAAAAGTTACAATTTCTACACTATTACTTACACTTTTGTCAAAGTCTTACAAATTATATACAAGTTTATACATTTAAAAAAAAAAAAAAATATCTTGAGGAACAAGAAGCCCCAAAATCCGGTCCAAGGGAGGGTGTATTAATTGATTGAGTATGGTTTGTGTTTCTAGTTATTTCATTCAACTTAAAAGTCTTGCAACTTCAATTATTTTCACATATCATTTCTTATTCTACAAGTGTTAGTAGCAAAGTTTTCTCTCCTTTCTTTGGCTTCTCAAACCGCCACACTCAAGAAATCCAAGGATCAAGATTTTCAAGTTCTAGTGTTTTACAATCTAGTGTATACTCTTTATATGGTTTTGAAATAAAACCAAGAGTATTTAGGCTAATCCTTGTTACTTTCACCTCATCATTTCACTTGTCAAGATTAACGATCACATTACATCTCGGTGTACTCACTTTTGTCTTCGCATCATTCCACCAAGTGAGTTTCATAGCCCTACTTTTACTTGTTTTCATAACTGTTTGGGGAGATACATGCTCAACTATTTTTATGACTATCTTGATTATTTGAAACTACATGCTTAATCGAACTTAATGTTTAGTCATATCCTTTATCATAAATCATTGTCTTTGAATGTCTTGGGATTATCACTTTGAAATTTGAATGTCTTGGGATTATCATTGGGTGAATGTCTCGGGATTATCATTGAAATGAATGTCTTGGGATTACCATTGGGTGAATGTCTTGGGAACATCATTGAGCCGAATGTCTTGGGATTTTCATTGAACCGAATGTCTTGGTATAATTATGTCAAGTAAACATTGATACATTAAGTCATGCACTATTATGTGAATTCATTTGACATCATGCGCTTGAACATAAACTATATACATTTTGGCAATGGGTTGTGAATACACAGTTGCAAGTTTTGTATGGGCGGAACTTGGGCGAGTGGATTCTGATGCCTTTGCTGCATAAACGATTTTGAAAGGCTTTACATTTCAATGCAAACTCTATGAACTCACTCAACCTTTGTGTTGACACTTTTAGCATGTTTTATCTCGGTATCTAAGGCATTCACTTCATGGCATGCATTTGGACACATCATGGAGTCGTGGTGACGACGCGTCTCACTGGGTTTCGTACTTTAAAACATCGTTTGAGTTGTAACAAACTTATTTCCGCACAAGTTGATTTTCATTTGGGACCTACTTTGTAAACTCGATTGTTTTATTAAATCAAGCGATGTTCTTTTCAAACGACACTTTAGGTCGTTCAATATAACTGTGATTGTGATGCTATGACAATCAATCCCGTGAATTCCATTCATTTGCAAAACAGTAAATTGGGGTGTTACATATTGGCATCGAGCTTGGTTATAGAGAACTAGGTTGCATCATTGACCCTAGACTATAACTACATTATCATAGCATCTCATCATTTCATCATAAGTGCATGTTCACTTTACATGCGGTTTATACGTATTTTTTTCGAGTTATTTACTTTCATTTCACATCAATTGTCACATGGATGCCCATTCCATTATTCTTTCTTCATACTCTAATATGGAGAATTCCTTGTCATTCCCTATCACAATTTTCGCATCAATTGACTCATCACCGATATCGTCGAATGCCGAGATGAACCTTTTAATAGGGCAAAGTCACTCTCACTCCTTTGTTTCACCACTAGCATGTCGAGTTACACTTTATTCACACACTAAGTTACTAAACTATTATACATTTGAAACATTTACGACACATCATAACCCATTTCGTAGGAAACCGTCGATCATTTTGAAAGATAACCTCAAACTTATCATTCTTATCACATTTCTTTGGAGCGTTTATTATTAACATCGGATTTTGCTACGTCTCACATTTCCTCTTGTTTTGAAGAAGATATGGCAAGAAAGCTACAGTTGAAATGACCCAAGCGGCTATTCGAAGTTAGTGAATGATAGCATTGCTAATGCTCTAAGAGTTGAAAGGAAGCGGTGGTCGCCTGCTGCTGCTGAGGTCTGAGGTACGCTTGAAGCCGCAAGGCTTCTTCTTTCTCGGAAATGCAGGAGGATCCGGAGTTAAGAGTCGTTCTTACAAGGATTTCAAAGTGGAGATCCCACCAAGTTTAAAGGATCAAGGAGCCACTGCCATGGTGCGATGGTTCGAGAAATTGGAATCGTGTTTTTTGTGTAATTGCCGGATGATAGTAAGGTCAAATATGCTACAAGTACATTACTCGATGGAGCATTGTCGTGGTGGAATTCATATGCTCAACCGATTGGAATGGAGAATGCTTTCAAGCTTACTTGGGAGCAATTCAAGAGTTTGGTGACTAAAGTTTTGTCCTCGTCACGAAGTGAAAAAGTTGGAGCGAATTCTATGAACTAGAGACTATTGGGTGCGATATTGACACTTACATTCGAAGGTTTCAAGAATTGGCGTGTTATGCCCATCTATGGTTTCGGATAATGAGAAGCTCTTGGAGGCTTTCATTGAAGGACTTCCGAAATTATTCAAGGCGATGTGACTTCTTCGACCCATAAGCGATTGAGGAAGCTATTCGATTGACTCAAAGCTCATGGCCGGGTAGTGAAGAGGCAAGTACCCCAACACCAACCAAAACAACAACAACCCCAACAACTGCACCAACTACTACAATAACCAAAACAACAACAACAACGGCGATAACCAAATCAACCACAACAAAAGAAAATGGGAAGGCGACCAAGGAGGTTATAACAACAACAACCAAAACCGCAACACTAACCATCATCAACAACAGAAAGAGGGCAAGCGCAATGGTATATGTTCTTTGCACCAATAGAAAGCGAGAGGTTATCTGGAACCTACCCACTATGTAATCGATGTAAGTATCATCACACGGGACTTTGTCTGTTAAGTGCTACAAGTGTCAAAAACTAGGACACCATGCCGTGAATTGTAGAGGCAAGACCATAGTTACGTGCTCGGATGTGGGGAGCAAGGACACTATCAAGTCAATGTCCTCAAAACCAAGGTCAACAAGTCGAAGGTGCTCATGGAATGTATATATGTTAGAAGGAGGAGGAGGAGCTCGTCAAGGTATCAACGACGGAAGACCAAGAAGTTCGGAAACTAACGGTCTTATTTCTCCTTATGTACTATGTCGTACCAAGTTTATGTCTAATCATCGATCCGAAACTTTATAACTTAAAGATGTACTACTTTTGCTAAACCACTCGTTGTAAAATATTCTCATCTATCGTACTTTATTTTCTTTCCGATTTGTTATCATTTACGAGGATTTTAATTCTTTTTACTTTATCGATCATTTTAACGACACTTCTCCATGTCTTCTCTCTCGATGTTCATCACAATTTTAACATCGATTGACTCAACACCAAACATCATATGAGTCGATTAGTCCAAGCATTGCATAGTTACTCCTAAATTATACATAGCACGATCACCTATGTCTAATTCGGGAAGAATCATGCAATGAAGGGAGTAAGAAGCTTATATGTGTAAACAATTCCGAATCGAGCCAAATTTTCAAAGTCCTCCTTCAAACCAATTTAGCCTAATCTCATGACAGTTCTTGTTTGATGAGTTGTGAGATTAAGTGAAAATTGGTTGGTAAAAGTCTTTGAGGGTTTTGCTCGGGAATGGGAAAGTTTTCACATCAAACCCTAAACCCGATAGACTAACACGAACTGAATTCGGGGATGAATTCCTTTTTAGATGGGCGAATGTGACAACCCGTGCTTCGTGTCATTTCTTGACACAATTTATGCCTCATTATTTCAACATTTATCGTAAACTTGGTTTACGTGTTCCAAATTGCGTAACCTTAAAGGTTTAACGGCGAATTCATGATCATAACATCACGTACATTTCATATGGACTAAGATTAGTCTACATTTCATTGACATCATTTGCATCATGATAATTCATTCATGACATGTCATTTCACATTTAAGCGTAATTTTATATTTAATAAACTTTATCGCGTGAGTTATTATTTTAATATTTAATCCGTTACTTTCAAAATGATCCCGATGTATTTTTAAACTTACATTTAGTTCATAAAACTATATTTTAGTTTTCCTAGTGTTTCAAATTTATTTAGTATATAAATCGTTAAAGTTAAATTATTACGACGTTTTCTTAAAAATTTTACGATAATTATTTTATCGCTCAATTTTCACAAGGAATGTATTTTACAATTTTAGTATCTCATTACATTCTATTTTGACCTATTAAAACTTACTTGTACCAAAAGTTACAATTCTCTACACTATTACTTACACTTTTGTCAAAGTCTTACAAATTATATACAAGTTTATACATTTAAAAAAAATATATATCTTGAGGAACAAGAAGCCCCAAAATCCGGTCCAAGGGAGGGTGTATTAATTGATTGAGTATGGTTTGTGTTTCTAATTATTTCATTCAACTTAAAAGTCTTGCAACTTCAATTATTTTCACATATCATTTCTTATTCTACAAGTGTTAGTAGCAAAGTTTTTCTCTCCTTTCTTTGGCTTCTCAAAACCGGCCACACTCAAGAAATCCAAGGGATCAAGATTTTCAAGTTCTAGTGTTTTTACAATCTAGTGTATACTCTTTATATGGTTTTGAAATAAAAACCAAGAGTATTTAGGCTAATCCTTGTTACTTTCACCTCATCATTTTCACTTGTCAAGATTAACGTATCACATTACATCTCGGTGTACTCACTTTTGTCTTCGCATCATTCCACCAAGTGAGTTTCATAGCCCCTACTTTTACTTGTTTTCATAACTGTTTTGGGGGAGATACATGCTCAACTATTTTTTATGACTATCTTGATTATTTGAAACTACATGCTTAACTGAACTTAATGTTTAGTCATATCCTTTATCATAAATCATTGTGCTGAATGTCTTGGGATTATCACTGGGCTGAATGTCTTGGGATTATCATTGGGCTGAATGTCTCGGGATTATCATTGAGCTGAATGTCTTGGGATTACCATTGGGCTGAATGTCTTGGGAACATCATTGAACTGAATGTCTTGGGATTTTCATTGAACTGAATGTCTTGGTATAATTATGTCAAGTAAACATTGATACATTAAGTCATGCACTATTATGTGAATTCATTTGACATCATGCGCTTGAACATAAACTATATACATTTTGGCAATGGGTTGTGAATACACGGGTTGCAAGTTTTGTATGGGCGGAACTTGGGCCGAGTGGATTTACGATGCCTTTCTTTGCATAAACGATTTTGAAAGGCTTTACATTTCAATGCAAACTCTATGAACTCACTCAACCTTTGTGTTGACACTTTTAGCATGTTTTATCTCGGTATCTAAGGCATTCACTTCATGGCATGCATTTGGACACATCATGGAGTCGTGGTGACGACGCGTCTCACTGGGTTTTACGTGCTTTAAAACATCGTTTGAGTTGTAACAAAATTATTTCCTTACAAGTTGATTTTCATTTGGGACCTACTTTGTAAACTCGATTGTTTTATTAAATCAAACGATGTTCTTTTCAAAGCGACACTTTAGGTCGTTCAATATAACTGTGATTGTGATGCTATGATGATCAATCCCGAGAATTCCATTCACGCAAAACAGTAAATTGGGGTGTGACACAAGGAGCATAAGGACTTGGTAATCGAGGGTGAAAATGGATAAAGTCCATTGCTTGAGTCATACACAATAACAATATGATCACCACTATTGTGTTTGCGTGACCATTATTGTGCCGGTGGAAACAATCGAGAATCGGGATACCAATTTTCACAAACAACATTGCCTTCATGATATTTGCTATATCAGATGCGATATCGTTATTGACAGCTGTCACGTCCTTGTTAATGTTTTTATCAATCCTTACCACACGTTTTGCCGAACAAGACTTTCTCTTCAAGTTGCCTAAAAGGCCTATAATAGGTCTCGCCATGTTGTTCATCTCAACAACAGCAATGATCATAGCTTTTGGAGCAACATTATTCCTTGTGTTTGGACAAAGGAACTTGTGGATGCTTATTCCAATAGGTGCATTGACATGCCTTCCAATCACGTCTTTTGTGACCATGCAGTTTCCGCTTATCGCGGACTTGATAAGTGCCACATATGGTCGTAGTATATTTGTTAAAAAGAAATCTAATGAGTACTTTTACTGAAGTTTATATATCTGTAATGGTCATTCCAATGGATATTTGATGTGGGCCCAAGTGTTGATGAACAGGCCATGATGTTTCTGGAGGCCCAAGATCGTGTGACAAAAGGGGCCTCACTAAAATGGGCATAACTTGGGCTACGGGGCTCCGTTTTAGGCGAATTACCAGTCAAATCGAAGCTTGGAACGAGGAAAAACACAAGATGTCTATAAGTCATTTGGTCGAGTAATAATATCGCAAGACGTTAAGGACTATTTCGGTGAAAAGGGTCTTACACCCACGGACATAATTACAAATAACGGCAACACGGCACTCCATGTAGCGAGAGGCTCTTCTATCAATAGTCATGAATTATTAGAGATTGTTAGAAATGACACCGCAGAGAACAAACTACTAGATCTTAAAAATTCGGATGGGAGTACGCTACTTCATGTTGTTGCTATTGTTGGTAACACTAAAGTCTGTTGACATCTTGGTGAGAAGAGACCCGAATTACTATTAGCCAAGGACAATGAGGGTCACACACCACTTGCTTTATCTCTTTCTAATGTGCATTCGAGGGCGTCTCGGTGTCATTGAATCATATCAAAGCAAAACGGTATGGTGTTGTGCTTTCGCAAAAGTGGCGAGGATCTTATGGTTCTTGCAATTTCTTCTAAAGATTTTGGTAAGTGTCTTATGTTGTCTTCAAAAGCTTTTCACCGTGATATGACTAATTCTTTTAAATATATAGGCTTGGCAAAAAGATGCATAATAAATATGAGCCCGCACATAGTGATCTTTGTCTTGATGGCTCTAGCACAAAACTTCCCACCGAACTCAACTATTGGGAAAGGAAAGGAGAATACAATGGTATTTTGATTCTTAGTGATTGTTTCTTTAACTTTTCAATATATCATTAAGCCTCCATACACCAATTTTTTACGTTGCGTGCATCATTAGTAAGATCAAGAGATAATGGATTCCTACATAGATAGGAATGAAAGACTATTTGAGTTTATTGATCGATCGTGTTGTTTCTAGTTAAAGCAATATTGGAGCGGGCATGTTATCGTCGTTGTGCTTCTTGATGTATCATAACCGGTATATTAATTTTAATTGTTATCGTCGTTGTGCTTTTATCGATGTTATTGTAACTTCTTGGTTGTACCATACCCCACAATTCTAACAATCATCCCATCCGGAGCAGGCATGTCCTTTATACTAGCTGCTTTCCACTATATCCTTACGGCGATTGGTAAGCTGAACCAAAAGTTACAATAATAATTATACGACCAAAAAACATAAGAGAAAATGAACTTATTTGTTTACTTGATATTTTTATATGGCTCTATGTTGCAGTATGTGTAACACCCCAACCCGATAAGGGTAGAAGTATCACAGTATGGTGTCATATCAGAACATACATAACGAACATAAATCAAACAGCGGAAGTCTTAATTAAAACATCAAAAGAATTTAAGTCAACAAGACTTATCAATACATAAATACAAAAGGAAAACTTCGAAATGAAAATATAATAACAAAATCAAATGAAGTCTAATTAAGATGACTAAGCATGGTCTCTATATCAGCTCATCTCTCAACCCCAAACAATCCCAGCTCCTAGCTTATGTACCTGCCGCAGGAAAAGAAATGCGGCTGAGCTTAAAAAGCCAGTGAACAGATATAACGATACAATAATAATAAAAGCGAATCGAGAACAAAGTAAGGAAAGTCGGTTAATAAACCGTATATCAAAGGAACAGGTAGGGTAAAAGGAAGTCATAATCCACCACGAGCCAAGTAACAAATCATATCATATCATAACAATCATAGTAGCCGTAGTATCCGGTAGTAACCATAACAGATATAATGTACATGGAGTGATCGGCTCCAGATTGTGAAGACGCGTGTGCACACGACATCATTCACCGGACAAATCATAACATATCGATAATGAACAAATCTAGGATGCATCCATACGCCCGCAGACGAGATAGTGGCCATACAATATATATCGAGCTCATAATCGATAATGAAAAGGGACGGTGTGTAACATCACTCGTACACACTAGAGTCATGCCATTGGTGCATCAATGACACGGACATGGAACCCCATGCCTAGTGATAGCTCGGGTCTCAAACCGATGTGTCAAGGCAAGGTCATATCAAAAGGATTCATATCAAAGGTCCGAAGTCAAAGGTTCATATCAAAGTCCATAGCAAAGTTCATAATCAAAGATGCATATCAAAGGTTCATAATCGAAGGTTCATATCAAGCAGTTCACGAGGAGATTCAATCAAAGGGAGCATAGCAAAGTTATAGGAAGCCCTAATAAGAAGGCTCGAGTAAAATATAACGGTTCAAAGCTAATATCGAAAGATGTAAACGAATCATGAGAAACCCCTACCTGAAAGGGATAGAATATCTGTACCTTAACGCCAATGAAAGGAAAGCAAACGAATGAATGAACACGAAGACACAACGTCACGTCTCCTTCAACGAATCTACATGGATTACGATTTGTATAATGCTTATTAGCTCATTTAAGTCATAACGGATTAATCGTATTAATATTTTTAGAGTTATAAGTGTATTCTCATTTTTAGTAATGGACGGAATTAAAATACTTTAGGGTAATGATCATTAATTAGCCAAACTTATGGGTTACAAATGATAAATGGCAAAATTAAATGTTTAATATGACAAATATTCTATTTTAAAGCTTTATTAGATAATACTTCAAAATATAGGGCTCGCATGGTAATTATCTCAAAGTTTAAGGTTTACATGGTCATTATCTCAAAGCATAAGGTTTATTTTGTAACTTATCTCAAAGTTTAAGGTTTGTAATGTAATTAAAGTAATGATTTCATTTAATTAATATTATACGTCAATTATGAAAGAAAGTAGTAAACTTCATTTTGCTATCTTTTTTTAAGGACATATTCGAGTATATTTAAGCACCTTTCATGGTCCAAAATACTTACTTATACGACTAAACAAACATGCCAACGGACTAACCCCGACTCACCTTCCGACACACTTTCAAACATACAAAACGGTTTAGCCATGAATCCGCGATCACCCTTGAACATACCCCTCGCAAGACCACGTATGTAATCTTTTAAGAGAAAAACTAGAACAATTATACACCAATCATTAGCTCGAGTTCTATGCTTTTTGAAAACAGTTTGTGTCCAAACTTCTTGATCCCATTTGATTCATGCACAAGCTTTTTCCTTTTACTTATATCACGGTTAATAGTCTTTGTGTATGCATATTTACCTTCAATTTTGACAATCAAATCAAGCACACCTATTTCATTTGATGACCACAAAAAACGAGACATACAAATATGTTACTCATTTACTTCCATGACTCCACCATCTATAGACTCACACTCGACACAACCAAAGTCAGTTTGGATCATATACATATCATGATTAAAGGGTAACGACTCGCATTCTTGACAAATCAAAACTTAGACTACACAAACATTAACACCCAAGAAGAAAACGTGGCATGGCTTACTCCCAAACCCGATGCATGCGATACGAAAACCATCGTGAAATTACATAGACAAGAACTAAACCCTTTTATTAGTTACATGCGAAACAAGAAGGAAATCAAGATTTAAGTGTGCATATGTGACTCGTTTGACTCGTTACCAACTAAGTAATCATGCCAATGGTCGAATGGTCATGGGGTCGAGAGGTTTCACAACAGAAAGCATAAATGGGTCGAATAAATGGTCATCCATATTCAATCTATTTCATGGCCAAGATTATGACTTTGTGTATTATTATAACGAGACATGTTTGTGACGTGAATGTGGTCGACAATAATTTATAATGATTGCTTACGGTCGAATAAAATGACCAAGATTGATTTCATGTGCCCTTTTATTACTTATGTGATATTATAGTTGATCCATGCATGCCTCCTTGGCATACCCACGATGAAAAAAAGGAAAGCAATGAAGAGATTATTGAAACATGTGGAGGATACAACCCTTACTTGTCGAATGGAAGAATGAGGAAAAAAACGACCAACCTCTTGGAACTCTCTTGCCTTCGAATCGAATGAAAAGATGAAACAATTGCTTGTCTTGCTTTGCCTTGATCGAATGGAGGAGCGAATAAAGAACTTTGCCGCTACTTTATTTATGCTAGGGTTTAAGTTTATTTGTGTGTTATAATGTGCAACGTAGGAAAAGAAAAATATAGCATGAAATATATACTTGGGATTTGCAGATCACAAAATAAGGAATGGGCTTAGGTGATTTTGATTATTTTGAATGTGATATGGAGTTACAATGAGAGAATAAGTAGGAGTTATTTGAAGTAAATGTGAGTAAAATGGGGAATCATGAGGCGTCTATAATGGTGAATCAAGGAAGAAAATCATGAATCAAATCAATATTTTTATTTACTTACCAAAGTAATTATGTTATACTTAATTTAAATTTTCTAATGTATTAAATTAAGTAAAGTCCATGCAACTTTTTATGTGTTATATACGTTTGTATCATAAATGTAAGTTTTATTTTTCAACGTTCCATGTAAATCAATTATCATTAAGTACTAAGCGTAATTACCGAGCTTGCTTTAGTTTATGGATTATTGATTGAGGGTATTATGGTCATTCAACGCGTTTACGATTTTAGGGTTTTACAGTATGGCCATTCATTGAAGATAAATTTCAAATTCATAAAGATGCTACCGATTTATTAAGTAGTGAATGCTTTAGGATTTATGGTTACACACCCAACGGTGCCCACCACTTTTACACCAAGCCGATTTTTGAAGCCACAAGACAAAATGCATTCGAGGTTGTTACAGAAATTGTGTCACGGTTTCAGGATGCAATTTGGAGTGCCAATGAAGACGGTCACAATTTTATTCAATATTCTGTGATAAATCGTTCAGAGAAGATTCACAACCTGCTATATCAAATGAGTGAACACAAGAATATTTATAAAACAATTAAAGACTCTTCAGGGAATAACCTCTTGCATTTGGTCGCAAGATTGGCACCTACAAATGATTGAATCTACTATCGAGGCGACTTTGCAAATACAACGCAATTACAAATGGTTCAAGGTAAGATTCTTTAGTTAATGACTCAAAATTTGAGTTTCATTCAACATGCCGAAAGTTGTTAAGAGTTAAGACCCTTAGACCCATTATTATATATCTAGCATGGTTAACATGTTTTAATCTTGTAGGAAGTCGAAGGATTTCTATGTCCCTAAACCGCATACAAAAGAACTCGGATGACGAAACACCTCGGATGGTATTTACAAGGAGCATAAGGACTTGGTAATCGAGGGTGAAAATGGATAAAGTCCATCTTGAGTCAGTACACAATAACAAAATAGGTGATCACCACTATTGTGTTTGCAAAGACCACATCGTGCCGGTGGAAACAATCAGAATCGGGGATACCAATTTTCACAAACAACATTGCCTTCACGATATTTGCTATATCGGATGCGATATCGTTATTCACAATTATCACGTCCTTGTTAATGTTTTTATCAATCCTTACCACGCGTTTTGCCGAACAAGACTTTCTCTTCAAGTTGCCTAAAAGGTTGATAATAGGTCTCGCCATGTTGTTCATCTCAACAACAACAATGATCATAGCTTTTGAGCAACATTATTCCTTGTGTTTGGACAAAGGAACTTGTGGATGCTTATTCCAATAGGTGCATTGACATGCCTTCCAATCACGTCTTTTGTGACCTTGCGGTTTCGCTTATCGCGGACTTGATAAGTGCCACATATGGTCGTAGTATATTTGTTAAAAGAAATCGATGAGTACTTTCTTGAAGTTTATATATCGTAATGGTCATTCCAATGGATATTTGATGTGGGCCCAAGTGTTGATGAACAGCCATGATGTTTCGGAGGCCCAAGATCGTGTGACAAAAGGGCCTCACTAAAATGGGCATAACTTGGGCTACGGGGCTCCGTTTAGGCGAATTACAGTCAAATCGAAGCTTGGAGCGAGGAAAAACACAAGATGTCTATAAGTCATTTGGTCGAGTAATAATATCGCAAGACGTTAAGGACTATTTCAAAGTGAAAAGGGTCTTACACCCACGGACATAATTACAAATAACGGCAACACGGCACTCCATGTAGCGAGAGGCTCTTCTATCAATAGTCATGAATTATTAGAGATTGTTAGAAATGACACTGCAGAGAACAAACTACTAGATCTTAAAAATTCGGATGGGAGTACGCTACTTCATGTTGTCGCTATTGTTGGTAACACTAAAGTTGTTGACATCTTGGTGAGAAGAGACCCGAATTACTATTAGCCAAGGACAATGAGGTCACACACCACTTGCTTTATCTCTTTCTAATGTGCATTCGAGGCGTCTCGGTGTCTCATTGAATCATATCAAAGCAAAACGGTATGGTGTTGTGCTTTCTGGCAAAAGTGGCGAGGATCTTATGGTTCTTGCAATTTCTTCTAAAGATTTTGGTAAGTGTCTTATGTTGTCTTCAAAAGCTTTTCACCTGTGATATGACTAATTCTTTTAAATATATAGGCTTGGCAAAAAAGATGCATAATAAATATGAGCCCGCACATAGTGATGCTGTCTTGATGGCTCTAGCACAAAACTTCCCACCTGAACTCAACTATTGGGAAAGGAAAGGAGAATACAATGGTATTTTGATTCTTAGTGATTGTTTCTTTAACTTTTCAATATATCATTAAGCCTCCATACACCAATTTTTTCTACGTTGCAGGCATCATTAGTAAGACTGAAGAGATAATGGATTCCTACATAGATAGGAATGAAAGACTATTTGAGTTTATTGATCAGTCGTGTTGTTTCCTGGTTAAAGCAATATTGGAGCAGGCATGTTATCGTCGTTGTGCTTTACTGATGTATCATAACTGGTATATTAATTTTAATTGTTATCGTCGTTGTGCTTTACTGATGTTATTGTAACTTACTGGTTGTACCATACCCCCACAATTCTAACAATCATCCCATCCCGGAGCAGCATGTCCTTTATACTAGCCGCTTTCCACTATATCCTTACTGATTGGTAAGTGAACCAAAAGTTACAATAATAATTATCGACCAAAAACATAAGAGAAAATGAACTTATTTGTTTACTTGATATTTTTATATGGCTCTATGTTGCAAGATGTGTAACACCCCAACCCGATAAGGGTAGAAGTATCACAAGATGGTGTCATATCGTAACATACATAACGAACATAAATCAAACAGTGAAGTCTTAATTAAAACATCAAAAGAATTTAAGTCAACAAGACTTATCAATACATAAATACAAAAGGAAAACTTGAAATGAAAATATAATAACAAAATCAAATGAAGTCTAATTAAGATGACTAAGCATGGTCTCTATATCACTCATCTCTCAACCCCAAACAATCCCGACTCCTAGCTTATGTACCGCCGCAGAAAAGAAATGCGGTGAGCTTAAAAGCCCGGTGAATGATATAACGATACAATAATAATAAAAGCGAATCGAGAACAAAGTAAGGAAAGTCGGTTAATAAACCGTATATCAAAGGAAGTGGTAGGGTAAAAGGAAGTCGAGAATCCACCACGAGCCAACAGAACAAATCATATCATATCATAACAATCATAGTAGCCAATAGTATCCGTAGTAACCATAACCGATATAATGGACATGGGTGATCGGCCCCAGTTGTGAAGACGCGTATTGCACGACATCATTCACCGGACAAATCATAACATATCGATAATGAACAAATCTAGGATGCATCCATACGCCCGCAGACGAGATAGTGGCCATACAATATATATCGAGCTCATAATCGAGATATGAAAGGGACGGTGTGTAACATCACTCGACACACTAGAGTCATGCCATTGGTGCATCAATGACACGGACATGGAACCCCATGCCTAGTGATAGCTCGGGTCTCAAACCGATGTGTCAAGGCAAGGTCATATCAAAAGGATTCATATCAAAGGTCCGTAAGTCAAAGGTTCATATCAAAGTCCATAGCAAAGTTCATAATCAAAGATGCATATCAAAGGTTCATAATCGAAGGTTCATATCAAGCAGTTCACGAGGAGATTCAATCAAAGGAGCATAGCAAAGTTATAGGAAGCCCTAATAAGAAGGCTCGAGTAAAATATAACGGTTCAAAGCTAATATCGAAAGATGTAAACGAATCATGAGAAACCCCTACTGAAAAGGGATAGAATATCTGTACCTTAACGCCAATGAAAGGAAAGCAAACGAATGAATGAACACGAAGACACAACGTCACGTCTCCTTCAACGAATCTACATGGATTACGATTTGTATAATGCTTATTAGCTCATTTAAGTCATAACGGATTAATCGTATTAATATTTTTAGAGTTATAAGTGTATTCTCATTTTTAGTAATGGACGGAATTAAAATACTTTAGGGTAATGATCATTAATTAGCCAAACTTATGGGTTACAAATGATAAATGGCAAAATTAAATGTTTAATATGACAAATATTCTATTTTAAAGCTTTATTAGATAATACTTCAAAATATAGGGCTCGCATGGTAATTATCTCAAAGTTTAAGGTTTACATGGTCATTATCTCAAAGCATAAGGTTTATTTTGTAACTTATCTCAAAGTTTAAGGTTTGTAATGTAATTAAAGTAATGATTTCATTTAATTAATATTATACGTCAATTATGAAAGAAAGTAGTAAACTTCATTTTGCTATCTTTTTTTAAGGACATATTCGAGTATATTTAAGCACCGTCATGGTCCAAAATACTTACTTATACGACTAAACAAACATGCCAACGGACTAACCCCCGACTCACCTTCCCGACACACTTTCAAACATACAAAACGGTTTAGCCATGAATCCGGCGATCACCCTTGAACATACCCCCTCGCAAGACCACGTATGTAATCTTTTTAAGAGAAAAAAACTAGAACAATTATACACCAATCATTAGCTCGAGTTCTATGCTTTTTTGAAAACAGTTTGTGTCCAAACTTCTTGATCCCATTTGATTCATGCACAAGCTTTTTCCTTTTTACTTATATCACGGTTAATAGTCTTTTGTGTATGCATATTTACCTTCAATTTTGACAATCAAATCAAGCACACCTATTTCATTTGACAGCCACAAAAAAAACGAGACATACAAATATGTTACTCATTTACTTCCATGACTCCACCATCTATAGACTCACACTCGACACAACCAGTCCAGATTTGGATCGTATACATATCATGATTAAAGGGTAACGACTCGCATTCTTGACAAATCAAAACTTAGACTACACAAACATTAACACCCAAGAAGAAAACGTGGCATGGCCTACTCCCAAACCCGATGCATGCGATACAAAAACCATACGTGAAATTACATAGACAAGAACTAAAACCCTTTTTATTAGTTACATGCGAAACAAGAAGGAAATCAAGATTTAAGTGTGCATATGTGACTCGTTTTGACTCGTTACCAACTAAGTAATCATGCCAATGGTCGAATGGTCATGGGGTCGAGAGGTTTCACAAGAAAGCATAAATGGGTCGAATAAATGGTCATCCATATTCAATCTATTTCATGGCCAAGATTATGACTTTGTGTATTATTATAACGAGACATGTTTGTGACGTGAATGTGGTCGACAATAATTTATAATGATTGCTACGGTCGAATAAAATGACCAAGATTGATTTCATGTGCCCTTTTTATTACTTATGTGATGTTATAGTTGATCCATGCATGCCTCCTTGGCATACCCACGACAAAAAAAAAAGAAAAAAACAGGAAAGCAATGAAGAGATTATTGAAACATGTGGAGGATACAACCCTTACTTGTCGAATGGAAGAATGAGAGAAAGAAACGACCAACTCACGACAGCCTCCTGGAACTCTCTTGCCTTCTGAATCGAATGAAAAGATGAAACAATTGCTTGTCTTGCTTTGCCTTGATCGAATGGAGGAGCAGAAATAAGAACTTTGCCGCTACTTTATTTATGCTAGGGTTTAAGTTTGTTTGTGCGTTATAATGTGACGTAGGAAAAGAAAAATATAGCATGGAATATATTCTGGGTTTTGCAGTTCACAAAATAAGGGAATGGGCTTAGGTGGGTTTGATTATTTTAAATGTGATATGGAGTTACAATGAGAGAATAAGTAGGAGTTATTTGAAGTAAATGTGAGTAAAATGGGGAATCATGAGGCGTCTATAATGGTGAATCAAGGAAGAAAATCATGAATCAAATCAATATTTTTATTTACTTACAATTATGTTATACTTAATTTAAATTTTCTAATGTATTAAATTAAGTAAAGTCCATGTAACTTTTTATGTGTTATATACGTTTGTATCATAAATGTAAGTTTTTTTTCAACGTTTCATGTAAATCAATTATCATTAAGTACTAAGCGTAATTACCGAGCTTGCTTTAGTTTACGGATTATTGATTGAGGGTATTATGGTCATTCAACGCGTTTACGATTTTAGGGTTTACTGAAGATGGCCATTCATTGAAGATAAATTTCAAATTCATAAAGATGCTACCGATTTATTAAGTAGTGAATGCTTTAGGATTTATGGTTACACACCCAACGGTGCCCACCACTTTTACACCAAGCCGATTTTTGAAGCCACAAGACAAAATGCATTCGAGGTTGTTCTGTAAATTGTGTCACGGTTTCGGGATGCAATTTGGAGTGCCAATGAAGACGGTCACAATTTTATTCAATATTCGTGATAAATCGTTCGAGAAGATTCACAACCTGCTATATCAAATGAGTGAACACAAGAATATTTATAAAACAATTAAAGACTCTTCAGGGAATAACCTCTTGCATTTGGCTGCAAGATTGGCACCTACAAACAGATTGAATCTACTATCAGGCAGCTTTGCAAATACAACGCGAATTACAGTGGTTCAAGGTAAGATTCTTTAGTTAATGACTCAAAATTTGAGTTTCATTCAACATGCCGAAAGTTGTTAAGAGTTAAGACCCTTAGACCCATTATTATATATCTAGCATGGTTAACATGTTTTAATCTTGTAGGAAGTCGAAGGATTTCTATGTCCCCTAAACCGCATACAAAAGAACTCAGATGACGAAACACCTCAGATGGTATTTACAAGGGAGCATAAGGACTTGGTAATCGAGGGTGAAAATGGATAAAGTCCATCTCTTGAGTCGTACACAATAACGACGATCGATCACCACTATTGTGTTTGCGTGACCATTCGTGCCGGTGGAAACAATCGGGAATCGGGGATACCAATTTTCACAAACAACATTGCCTTCACGATATTTGCTATATCAGATGCGATATCGTTATTCACAGCTGTCACGTCCTTGTTAATGTTTTTATCAATCCTTACCACGCGTTTTGCCGAACAAGACTTTCTCTTCAAGTTGCCTAAAAGGTTGATAATAGGTCTCGCCATGTTGTTCATCTCAACAACAACAATGATCATAGCTTTTGGAGCAACATTATTCCTTGTGTTTGGACAAAGGAACTTGTGGATGCTTATTCCAATAGGTGCATTGACATGCCTTCCAATCACGTCTTTTGTGACCTTGCAGTTTCCGCTTATCGCGGACTTGATAAGTGCCACATATGGTCGTAGTATATTTGTTAAAAAGAAATCTGATGAGTACTTTTACTGAAGTTTATATATCTGTAATGGTCATTCCAATGGATATTTGATGTGGGCCCAAGTGTTGATGAACAGGCCATGATGTTTCTGGAGGCCCAAGATCGTGTGACAAAAGGGGCCTCACTAAAATGGGCATAACTTGGGCTACGGGGCTCCGTTTTAGGCGAATTACCAGTCAAATCGAAGCTTGGAACGAGGAAAAACACAAGATGTCTATAAGTCATTTGGTCGAGTAATAATATCGCAAGACGTTAAGGACTATTTCAGTGAAAAGGGTCTTACACCCACGGACAGAATTACAAATAACGGCAACACGGCACTCCATGTAGCAGTAGGCTCTTCTATCAATAGTCATGAATTATTAGAGAGATTGTTAGAAATGACACCTGCAGAGAACAAACTACTAGATCTTAAAAATTCAGATGGGAGTACGCTACTTCATGTTGCTGCTATTGTTGGTAACACTAAAGATGTTGACATCTTGGTGAGAAGAGACCCATAATTACTATTAGCCAAGGACAATGAGGGTCACACACCACTTGCTTTATCTCTTTCTAATGTGCATTCGAGACGTCTCGGTGTCTGTTGAATCATATCAAAGCAAAAGCGGTATGGTCTTGTGCTTTACGGCAAAAGTGGCGAGGATCTTATGGTTCTTGCAATTTCTTCTAAAGATTTTGGTAAGTGTCTTATGTTGTCTTCAAAAGCTTTTCACCGTGATATGACTAATTCTTTTAAATATATAGGCTTGGCAAAAGATGCATAATAAATATGAGCCCGCACATAGTGATCTTTGTCTTGATGGCTCTAGCACAAAACTTCCCACCTGAACTCAACTATTGGGAAAGGAAAGGAGAATACAATGGTATTTTGATTCTTAGTGATTGTTTCTTTAACTTTTCAATATATCATTAAGCCTCCATACACCAATTTTTTCTACGTTGCAGGCATCATTAGTAAGACTGAAGAGATAATGGATTCCTACATAGATAGGAATGAAAGACTATTTGAGTTTATTGATCAGTCGTGTTGTTTCCTGGTTAAAGCAATATTGGAGCAGGCATGTTATCGTCGTTGTGCTTTACTGATGTATCATAACTGGTATATTAATTTTAATTGTTATCGTCGTTGTGCTTTACTGATGTTATTGTAACTTACTGGTTGTACCATACCCCCACAATTCTAACAATCATCCCATCCTGGAGCAGGCATGTCCTTTATACTAGCTGCTTTCCACTATATCCTTACGGCGATTGGTAAGCTGAACCAAAAGTTACAATAATAATTATACGACCAAAAAACATAAGAGAAAATGAACTTATTTGTTTACTTGATATTTTTATATGGCTCTATGTTGCAGTATGTGTAACACCCCAACCCGATAAGGGTAGAAGTATCACAGTATGGTGTCATATCAGAACATACATAATGAACATAAATCAAGCAATGAAGTCTTAATTAAAACATCAAAAGAATTTAAGTCAACAAGACTTATCAATACATAAATACAAAAGGAAAACTTGAAATGAAAATATAATAACAAAATCAAATGAAGTCTAATTAAGATGACTAAGCATGGTCTCTATATCACTCATCTCTCAACCCCAAACAATCCCGACTCCTAGCTTATGTACCGCCGCAGAAAAGAAATGCGGTGAGCTTAAAAAGCCAGTGAGCAGATATAACGATACAATAATAATAAAGCGAATCGAGAACAAAGTAAGGAAAGTCGGTTAATAAACCGTATATCAAAGGAGCAGGTAGGGTAAAGGAAGTCAAGTAATCCACCACGAGCCAATGAACAAATCATATCATATCATAACAATCATAGTAGCGGTGAGTATCCGGTAGTAACCATAGCAGATATAATGACATGGGTGATCGGCTCCAGTTGTGAAGACGCGCGTATTACACGACATCATTCACCGGACAAATCATAACATATCATATAATGAGAACAAATCTAGGATGCATCCATACGCCCGCATGACGGATAGTGGCCATACAATATATATCGAGCTCATAATCGGATATGAAAGGACGGTGTGTAACATCACTCAGACACACTAGAGTCATGCCATTGGTGCATCAATGACACGGACATGGAACCCCATGCCTAGTGATAGCTCGGGTCTCAAACCGATGGTCAAGGCAAGGTCATATCAAAAGGATTCATATCAAAGGTCCGTAAGTCAAAGGTTCATATCAAAGTCCATAGCAAAGTTCATAATCAAAGATGCATATCAAAGGTTCATAATCGAAGGTTCATATCAAGCAGTTCACGAGGAGATTCAATCAAAGGGAGCATAGCAAAGTTATAGGAAGCCCTAATAAGAAGGCTCGAGTAAAATATAACGGTTCAAAGCTAATATCGAAGATGTAAGCGAATCATGAGAAACCCCTACCAAAAGGGATAGAATATCCGTACCTTAACGCCAATGAAAGGAAAGCAAGCGAATGAATGAACACGAAGACACAACGTCACGTCTCCTTCAACGAATCTACATGGATTACGATTTGTATAATGCTTATTAGCTCATTTAAGTCATAACGGATTAATCGTATTAATATTTTTAGAGTTATAAGTGTATTCTCATTTTTAGTAATGGACGGAATTAAAATACTTTAGGGTAATGATCATTAATTAGCCAAACTTATGGGTTACAAATGATAAATGGCAAAATTAAATGTTTAATATGACAAATATTCTATTTTAAAGCTTTATTAGATAATACTTCAAAATATAGGGCTCGCATGGTAATTATCTCAAAGTTTAAGGTTTACATGGTCATTATCTCAAAGCATAAGGTTTATTTTGTAACTTATCTCAAAGTTTAAGGTTTGTAATGTAATTAAAGTAATGATTTCATTTAATTAATATTATACGTCAATTATGAAAGAAAGTAGTAAACTTCATTTTGCTATCTTTTTTTAAGGACATATTCGAGTATATTTAAGCCTGCTCGCGGTCCAAAATACTTACTTATACGACTAAACAAACATGCCAACGGACTAACCCCCGACTCACCTTCCCGACACACTTTCAAACATACAAAACGGTTTAGCCATGAATCGGCGATCACCCTTGAACATACCCCTCGCAAGACCACGTATGTAATCTTTTAAGAGAAAAAACTAGAACAATTATACACCAATCATTAGCTCGAGTTCTATGCTTTTTGAAAGCAGTTTGTGTCCAAACTTCTTGATCCCATTTGATTCATGCACAAGCTTTTTCCTTTTTACTTATATCACGGTTAATAGTCTTTTGTGTATGCATATTTACCTTCAATTTTGACAATCAAATCAAGCACACCTATTTCATTTGACAGCCACAAAAAAAACGAGACATACAAATATGTTACTCATTTACTTCCATGACTCCACCATCTATAGACTCACACTCGACACAACCAGTCCAGATTTGGATCGTATACATATCATGATTAAAGGGTAACGACTCGCATTCTTGACAAATCAAAACTTAGACTACACAAACATTAACACCCAAGAAGAAAACGTGGCATGGCTTACTCCCAAACCCGATGCATGCGATACGAAAACCATACGTGAAATTACATAGACAAGAACTAAAACCCTTTTTATTAGTTACATGCGAAACAAGAAGGAAATCAAGATTTAAGTGTGCATATGTGACTCGTTTTGACTCGTTACCAACTAAGTAATCATGCCAATGGTCGAATGGTCATGGGGTCGAGAGGTTTCACAACAGAAAGCATAAATGGGTCGAATAAATGGTCATCCATATTCAATCTATTTCATGGCCAAGATTATGACTTTGTGTATTATTATAACGAGACATGTTTGTGACGTGAATGTGGTCGACAATAATTTATAACAGATTGCTTCTGGTCGAATAAAATGACCAGTATTGATTTCATGTGCCCTTTTTATTACTTATGTGATATTATAGTTGATCCATGCATGCCTCCTTGGCATACCCAGCGAGAAAAAAAGGAAAGCAATGAAGAGATTATTGAAACATGTGGAGGATACAACCCTTACTTGTCGAATGGAAGAATGAGGGAAAAAAAACGACCAACCTCTTGGAACTCTCTTGCCTTCTGAATCGAATGAAAAGATGAAACAATTGCTTGTCTTGCTTTGCCTTGATCGAATGGAGGAGCAGAATAAAGAACTTTGCCGCTACTTTATTTATGCTAGGGTTTAAGTTTATTTGTGTGTTATAATGTGCAACGTAGGAAAAGAAAAATATAGCATGAAATATATACTTGGGATTTGCAGATCACAAAATAAGGAATGGGCTTAGGTGATTTTGATTATTTTGAATGTGATATGGAGTTACAATGAGAGAATAAGTAGGAGTTATTTGAAGTAAATGTGAGTAAAATGGGGAATCATGAGGCGTCTATAATGGTCAATCAAGGAAGAAATGCTACTAAGCTATATGGTCTCGCCATTTGTTCATTCTCAACAATGAATGAATATTGAAATTTGTGTTACAAGATTTTTGGTCATCTATGGATTATATGTGTTGTATGCATATTCCAGATGCCAGTTGACATGTATCACGCTTATGGTCATCGTTTGCCAGTTGCAAAGTCCATATTGGCTATAATCGTAAGTCATAGGTTTAATGAATTCTGCAAGTTACTCATTATGGAAAGCTTACACAATCACGTGATGATTATGGATAAGGTTTAGGCATAGTCATAAGAGGTTGTCACAGAAGTTGACAAATGGTACAAATAGTGGAGACACTATGCAGTTCATGTCAAATAAGGTTGACGTAAACGACAGACAATACTATAGTCTGGTACGAGTATCATGATCTATATTGTGAGTATAAACTAGAAGTTAGCTATCATGAAATGTCTTGAGCAACGCGACTAATTACTAATGACAGGCTCTCAAATGCTATAGTGTATCATAGAGTGTGTTAGAAGACAGCATGCTTATGGATCTTACAATTCTTTAGAGGACTAGGTATCATATGCTATGTTGGTAAACTTACTTCATGGTGGGACTTGACGATTGTTTTCAATAGCTCATTATCTTGGCAAAGATTCAGTTAAATGTATAGCACGTATTGTATGATGAGCTCTAACTATTCAGCTTCTAAGATTGCTCATCTAAGTTCGTAAGTATTTTAGGCTGCAACTAATGAATAATTGGCAAGGATTTTATGATTAGTGCAATAACTTTCTCATATGTAAATGCAATCATATATCAGATGGTTAAGCAATAATAAGCTTAAGATTCTGTTCTATTAAGTAAGCATACATTATTGCTATGTGAATAATGGTTCATATAGAATATATATGTACTCAGTTTATTACTGAGTGTATGTCGCGTTTGCTTGTAAGATACATGAATACTGAGATCTAAGCATCGTTTGTCAGTGATCATATGATATACTTATATTTTGTAACTTGTTTGCATTGTATTATCTGCATTTGTATTATCCTAGCGAATACTATATGCTTATCGAGCATGCAACAGTCCTTTATATAGTCTTTCATCTAATTTCAAAGTGTACAAAATTAATATAATTAATCCTAAAATAAGTAAAATCAATTATTTTTATGACTAATGTTATATTTTTGACAAGGTTACAACAACTAAGAGAAATGGTAAAGTATGATTATAACATAATTAACGATCAGCAAGAAGTTTAATAAAACATAAAAGATGTAAGTCAAAATCATCAATACAGAAAACATAAATGAACAATTAATAATAAATAACAGAATCTAAATGAAGTATTAACAAATAGCTTTATGACATTAACCCAAAGAATCCACTTATGACCATATGAATACGATAATAACGTATAAATGAAGCGTTAACTATAATAAATCTGTGACTAAGCATAAATATGAAACTGGTTAGTAAACAAATCAAGAATCACGGACAAGTATACAAGAAGTCAAATCACAAGCATAAATCTTATCAATCATAACAATCAAGTAGGGCATAGTAAGCTAGTACAAAGATATGAGAACAGTAGTCAAGAATCGTAACATCGTATAGACAACAAACCATAGAATGAAACAATTAGATCAACAACTAGAGACCAACAGATGTAGCAATATATCTAACGAACTATAAAGGATTGTACACTGTAATACAGACCATTGGCATCAATGATACGGATGAACCCAGAGTGATCAGCCATAAGTAGTCAAGGTCATATCAAAAGATTCAAAAATCGAATCAAAGGTCTGAATCAAGTCATACAAGTCATACAAGATGCATATCAATATCATAAAAGGTTCATACATGAGATTTAAAACTAAAGGAAGGCCAAAGTTAGTAAGGAAGCAATAAGAAGCTCATAAATAAAGTTCATAAATATCATAAGTATGCAATCATAACGCAATCAGAAACGATAAGATAAATCGACGATCCATAAGAATGCAATGAAGAAGATATGAAGAATACACACGTTCACCTTAATACATGATACGATTTGATAATCAGTATCATTTAAGTCATAACGATTAACGTATAATATTTTAGGTATAAGTATTCTTAATATTGGTAATTATATTAAAGTATACATAATTAGGGAAATAGGCAAATTATCTTAATGCAAAATGACATTAATTTATTAGAATATTAAATTAAACTCAAAATAAGTCTATGTACATTCATTCAAAGTTTTTAAGGTTTATGTCAATCAGTAAGGTTTATTTTAATATCAAGTTAATGATTCAGTAATTAAGTTATATTTTATTAATGAAATAAACTCATTTATTATAAGGTTAATATTGCTATTTTAATTAGGACCATACTTAATACATTTATACAAAATGCATAACACTACAACATTCCAACGCTACCACTCACCTATTCGACACATCATTTAACATAATATACATGATATACGCGTCACTAAGCATACGCATAAACCTAATAAACATTTTAATAAACAACGTTACATTTAACATCAGAACCGGTTCTAGTATTGAAAGCATTTGTCAAAACTTTACTTACCAATTTGATCATAGTAAACTTTTTTTACTTATACAGGTAATAGTTCTTTTTATTATTATTACTATTTTGACAAAAATCACACCTATTTCATTATACAGAACAGTCATCAATCAATACTCATTACTCAATACCATCTACCAACAACGTCATAATCATCAATTAAGCTATCATCATTTAAATAGATTAGATAAAACATAAGACTATGCACAAACATTCTCAAACTAACTGCATGCAACAACACGTAATTATCATACTAATACACTGCCATTAACATAACATAGATTACAAGACAAGTAACTTTTATACGTTCATAACGGATACAGTAATCGAATGGAGTTGACAGTTCCTAATAGAATCGGTAATGGTCGAATAAATGTATGCCACAACTATTCAATGGTATTAAATGGCTCTATAGATAACATGTTTTGCAAATTTCTGATGTGTATTTAATAAGACGTATTGTTTTACTATATTAGTGAATAATATCATGTTGCTGGCTATGACAGAATATCATGAAGTTATTACATGGAATTCAATGACCACGATAAGATAATGGGATTAAAAATGTGATATAACTTGACTACTCGAGAGAAAAAGGAAAGAAAACGACATGACTCGATGCTGTTGGGATAATACTAACTTGATGACTATGATAAGGAATGAAATGACAATTTAACTGTGAAAGCTTTATATATTTGAATGCAGATAAAAATAAGATTAGATTGCTATTTAGATGCATGAGTGATATGTATAGAATAAGATTATTTGACATGATTGAAGTAATGATAGTTAATGGATCGAATGAAGTATAGGTAATAAATATACATTAATTATAATTATTAATAATAAATATGTATCAGTGCATTTAGAGTTACTTGATCATAATGTATTATGTTCAATTAATGTATAATTAAATTAGTATGAAGTATACGCGTTAGTTATATAGTATTGATTGGATAATTAGATCAAGTCATTTAATCAATTTCTTAAGTATTAGTTATAAGTGAATTTCGATTATAAATGTTTAAGTATATTAGTTGTTAAGGTCTTAATATGGTCACAACTTTGCAATAAAAAATCATGATTATACATATCAATTGGATCATTGACTTTAAGTTCACGAATGAGTGCAATTTTAGCAATTGTAGTTATACCTTACATAGAAATGAAGGAATTTTCATAGAACTTTCTTTACGATTAAATGACCAATTATTGAGAAATTTCATAATTTATGTACTTTAATTGTGCATGTAGGATTGCATTATGAACAACAAATGATGCATTCAAGTTAATGGTAAGATTTTGCATTATCAAAATGAGTTAAAGTTGTTACATTATTGATTATATGATTTAATGTTCAAAATGTATAGATTACTGATAAATGAAAAGATATTCATGAGCATAAAAACGTGCAACGGAATGATCACAATGGCAAAGTATTGTATGTACAAACGGATTAGAATCACTAATCTTAGAATCTCAATGAAAATACCAACTATTTCGGAATATCTTATCGAGTGTGAATACTAAATCAGTAATCGATCAATTTCAAATGTTCAGATTTATCGACTATATGTACCGTATCAATTACTTGTTAATGTTTTAACTTTCTAGCTTTGTCAAGATTGTCCTTAAGGTTCTAAAACGTTATAAGTTATCTTGTCATTCAACATTTCAAATGATAAGATTGCACGTTATTCTAGGTGAGTAACATGCTAGAGTTATTCAGGGCATACATAGGCTGTTCTAGCTTTTACATTGTACGTCTAGTCATGCAGATATCGAGATTGAGTTATATCAATGGTTTAATGATTTATGGCATCGTAATGAATCGTGCCGCATTTTCAACTTGGCCACTCATGGAAGATTTTACAAGCTGTCTAATGGCAACGACGTCTTTAAGTCCACAGATTCTGAAAATACGAGTTAATAGCATTTTGTCATCGTAGAAACAGGCACTTGCAAGATTATCAATCGGCAAAGGCTTGATGTTCATATCATAATATTAGGATTAAGACTTGTAGATGACACTATGTCTTTAACTAATACGATAGATTGATACTATTCAAGATTTGACATGTTAATAGTATACTTTTGACTAGTTATAGCAAGTCATGGACTTTAATGATATCTTAAGATTGGTACATCAGATGCATGTAATCTTCAAGCAAGTGTTGGTAGCAAAGAGTGGACTTTGGTTGAATACGTTAATTTGGCAAGTGTAGTCGTCAATACTCATGATACATATTTGATGGAAAAAAGATGCTCATATATGGTCTGATATGATCTATGCAGCAAACGTTCAAGATCATACAACAAGGCTAAGGTAATACAATGGTAATGATCTCATATGTTTTGCTAGTTCTATAATTATCTGCTCAATTTTACTAATCGTATCAAATCAAAAAGTCTATTAAATAAAGCTATCGATATGATCTGTGTCTTTGCATAATGTAGCAAGTTATAGCAGCGATCTTGATTGCAGAAGTGCACTGTAATTGAATATATCAGATCTTATTGATCTATCTCATCTTTGTTGCTCATAATCTATGTCTCCATCACTATCTGTGGAATTCTAAATGTTCCTTACTCATGATGGATTGAAATGACTAATATATCAAATATTGTAAGGATAACATTGTTTTCTTAAGTTTATCATGTTGATAGCTTGTATGTACCTAAGGATATTAAGATATCACGAGTATGCGTCTGTCTGAGTTGAATCTTACGTCAACTATTGCAAAAATGTCAAAGATTAATCTAAAGGATTAGATCTTCTTATACTATTCAAGTGATACAAATACATAAATATTAGTGCACAAGATGATACAGATAATAACTATTGCCAACTTATGATCTGACTTTGATCTGGTAAAAGCTCTAGGAAAGATACGATATACGTGTAGCTATGAATAACAGATCGATGTACAGTAGAAGTTTAATCTTTAATCAAAGTAATTGGGTAAGAACAATCAAATCCATAGAAGCAACAACTTATATACATAATATACAAAATAAAATTCATATAGATGATAGTACATTAAACATGGTCTTACTCATTGAACTGAACATTCTTAATGCACATCATTTGCAATGATATCCCGAACATAGACGAAGTAACTAAGATATACGTCTACAGATAAGATGTAATACATAGCAATAGATAGTCGGCATTGAATAAACGATGAACAGAACTAATCTAACAGATGGTCAATCAGTAATCAAAAGAAACTCATATGATCATATACATAACTAAGTAAAGCATATGAACATAGATCATGTAAAGTCATCTTATGGAGTCAACATAGTCAAATGCAGCAATAAAGATGATATAACGATAAAGCTATATGAACAATATACAAGATAATAAGATGAATATAATACTAATAGAGTATAAGACCAGATGACAATCATGTCAAGGTCAAATGACAAATTAACATAACATGCAACATTGCAAGTAGATAAGACTAGACATCATAAAGTGTATTTGCACTATAATCGATCTGTTAATATACAATAATAATCAACATTGCAGTAAGAAGGTACAATCTAAATATATCAATATATAAAGCATACAATGTGATAGTCGTAATAAATCGTCATAAGTCACAGTTGTAAAGGTGAATCAGAATGATATGTATAGCAGACTATACAAAGTATAAGTCTAAGTAATATAAATCATAAAGTCTAGTAAATCATTATAATACAGTATAAACGATTTACTGAAAGTAAGTTAGATATATGGATTCAAAGACACCAGGCTAAAATAACTATCATCAACGATCTGAGTAATCTCACTTAAAGCTACGTTTACTAAGAATACCATTAATCGCATATTGAAACTATATAAGCTATTAATTTATGAATGACATTAATACTCTAGGAATATCATATGTTACTATGATATTATTATTAGCAACTTCGTATATAGAGGCTTCAGAGTGTCAATATCAAGTTTCAAGATTACTTGATGAACATGTCTATAATAGTACTATTCTCATAATTTTTTCTAGACATTCTATCATAATGAATTTGAGGAATTGTATCTCTAATCCATTCAAACACCTCTATTGCCACAACTTAGGCAATAAGACACCTTCCTACACGAAATAAAATCAAATATGTTAATTGCATATTCAAATATAACTCATTGTGTTAGTATATAGTATCAGCAACTTGTGAAACCATATCACCACTGTGATTTACCCGAATTCCATAATGTCATCCGGTGCTTACTATTTCACGTTTCACATGCTCATCGGTACACTTTGTTGGCGGTTAGCTCCCAGAACAGGGTAAGATAATCAACCTCAGTAGAAACAACAATAGTCGAATAACAAATACCACTTGGTGGTTACGGATATCACTTGGAATCGTGTGATCACTTTCCAAAGTAAACTATTAGACCCTAATGCAGGTATCACGAATATCTACTTAGGATAAGACCAAATGCGTTAGAGAATTAGGCACAATTCTATAACCCTTTCGCTAATAAGTGTTTAGTGTTTTCGTGTGTTTTCATGCATAATCGATATCCTATTTATAGGACATTACTCTCAACCGTTCAAATGGAATTATGAGGATTAGTCGCCCATTAATCACCTCATAACTATCCCCATTATAGCCGTTAGTGGTTACATGACCAATTAAGCGTGGTCATAATGCGCTTATAGCGCCATCAGCAAGCTTGCCACTAGCGGACTTTCCACTTAAAGTGGAAATACAACCTATCGATGGAAACATTGCTTATCAAGACTTTCATAGCACTAGCGGTGGATACACCACCGGTGGAAACACGCCTATCGGTGGAAACACCGCTTATCGATGGAAACCACAAGCGGTACTTTCCACAAGCGGTACTTTCCTCAGCAAAGACTTTCACCACCAATACTTTCACCAAGTACTACCAATACAAACCACTATAAGAGTCGGTGTTCGTGGACCTTATGGGTGTACACTCTGTACCTCCTAACCCATTACAAGGTGTGAACTAATCCCACAAGTGCACTAAATTTTCCAACAATCCTCCCAAATTTAGTTCACTTCCTTTGCATGAAAATTAAACATCAATCAAAACATGTGCATAAACGAAAATGTCGGAGGATTGAATTTCCATCTTAGTAAATTACACGTTCAAATATTCGAGAATCAGGTGTTCTAAGAATTGAACCCTTCAACCCATTTGAATACCTAAAGATAAAATACACAAGTTTTCAAACACTTAATGACTCGACACTATACAAGCCATGTGTCCATATCCAAATTCATAAATGTTGTAAAAGCTAAAGTCCAAAGCTTCACAGCGGAAAAACTTCAACATTTACATAGGTGGTTCCTCTTTAGTCATGCACCGCCAAGCACTTTTTCAAAGAAAATTAACCATTTAAGTAAAGACTTCATCCTCCTTTCGTGAGTTCGAGCACAACCTTGGGATGTTAATAAACATGTGCTCCGGTCCATCGAATGTTGACTTTCCACATTGAACTCGCTCCCAAGTTTCCTTAGGAGGAGTTGGGTGTCCTAGCATTCGATGACTAAGTTGGTGAAACCCATCCCTTTAGCGAGACTTTATAACCAAGTCTCTAGCGGACCCTTCGTCAAGTGATCGGCTAAGTTACGTTGAGATCTCACAAACTTTATAGATACCACCCCATTCATGATAAGCTCACGAATCATGCTATGCGACACCTAAGTGTCTAGACTTACCATTGTACATCGGCTATAAGCCTTAGCCAATGTAGTTGCACTATCACGGATAGAAATAGGTGCTATAGGTTTAGGCCACAATGGAATCTCAAGAAGCAAGTTTTCAACCATTGACTTCTTTACCAAAGAATGCTAAAGCCACAAATTGATTCCATTGTTGAAGCGGTGATGCAAGTTTGTTTCTTGGATGCCCAAGAAATTGCACCTCCACCAAGTAGGAATACCCACCACGGTAGGCGAATTGTCTTGATTGTTCTTGATCCAACTTGCATCGTTGTAACATTCCAACACCGATGGGTAACGAGATATGAGAGACTATAATCCATAGTTCTCTTAAAATACTTGATACCCTCGAGGCGCTTGCCCGTTGATGAGCACTAGGATTACTAGTATACCGCTCAATTTTCCCATTGCAAAACCAATATCAAGTCTTGTACAAGCCATGGCATACATCAGTACCAATTACCCTAGAATACTCAAGTTGAGATCTGACCTTGCCATGATTAGGCATCGACTTCTCACAAGTATCCATAGGTGTACTCGATCGAGTACAATCAAAGTAATTGAATTTCCTCAAGACCTTCTCAATATAATGAGACCGAGATAGAAATTCTATTACTTTCATGTTTAATCCTTATACCAGGATAACATCGGCCTCCCCATGTCCTTCATGGAGAACCTTGATGACAAAATTCCTTTGTCAAGTCAACTTTGATTTTGGTCGATGCCAAAGATCAACATGTCATCAACATATAGACAAATGATGACTCCTTTACCGATTCATCAAATTTGCTATATACACATTTGTCACTTGGTTAAGAACATAACCACTAGACAAAACCACTTCATCAAACTTTTGATGTCATTGCTTAGGTGCTGTTTAAGTCCATAAAGAGACTTAATCGGTTTACACCTTGTTTTCATTACTGGCATGATGAAGCCTTGAGGTTGGTTCATATAAACCTCCTCTTCCAATTCACCATTCAAGAAAGTTGTTTTCACATCCATCGATGAATAACCAGTTGTGAATAGATGCCATAGCAATCGCTAGTCTTATGGTATTGATACGAGCAGCGAGGGGCATACGTATCAAAATAGTCTATTCGACTTTTGTTTAAAGCCACGAATGACTATTCTAGCCTTGAACTTTTCAATAGTTCCATCTACCTTCATTTTCCTTTTGAAAATCCATTTGCAACCCGAGGTTTGCAACTGTGAGGTAGATCAACCAACACCCAAGTGTTGTTGCCCATGATGGAATCCATCTCATAATTGATTGCTTCTTTCCGAGAAAGCAAAATCACGGAACTTCATTGCTTCTTCAAATGTTTTGGGGTCATCCTCAACAATGAAGCAATAGGAGTATTGGTGCGAGACCTCATCCACAGTACCTTCAACTAAGTATAGTTGAAACTCATGTCCAAATGACTTTGGAGTCTCGACCCTTTGCTCTTCACGAGACAAGTTCGAGGTTGTTGAACCACAACCTCATCAGGGACCATCGATGGTGCATCATCGAGGGACCTCGATACACGGTGTCATGAGTTCCATTAGGAATCCTCGGACTTGGTCTAGGGGACCGATGAGAATCTATTCTCATCAAAGTCGCATCCTTGATTCAATTATTGAGTTAAGCGAAACATGTTCATTAGGTTCAATAACATAGAACCTAAAAGCCTTGGAATGCTCAACATATCCAACAAAGATGCGATCGATGCCTCTTTCACCCAAAGTCTTTTGCTTTGGATCGTGAGTCTTACAATGACCTACAACCCCAAACCTTGAGATAATTCGGGTTGGGTTTCCTTTTAGTCCGAGTTCATAAGGGTAACCTTGTTCCTATTGTTGGGAACCTATTTAATAAATAGCAAGTTAACATAGCTTCACCCCTTAACCTTGACTCGGTCCGAAAAGGACAACATGGAATTAACCATCTCCTTGACCCTATTTTTCCTTTCGGAAATACCATTTCTTTGAGGAGTATAAGGGCGATCGTTTCATGGATTATTCCAACAGATGAAATTCTGAGTATCCATGTACTCACCTCCCTATCAGTCCTTAATCTTTTGATCAAAGACCCAGTTGTAATTCAACTGCATTTTAAACACTTTGAATTTATCTAATGCTTCATCCTTGGTATGTAACGAGATAGACATAACAAAATCTAGAAGCATCATCAATAAATGTCACAAAGTACTTCTTATTCCCCAAAGAAGGAGTGGCATGCAAATCACACAGTGTCATTGTGAATAAGCTCAAGATCTTAGTCTCACACTAACACCACGAAAGGGTTTCTTGGTTAACTTGGTCAACATGCAAGTTTTACACTTTTCGGTGTCCATGTCAAAGCGAGATTAAACCATCCTAGACATATCTTGCATTCTTTATAGTGAACATGACCAAGTCTAGCATGCCAAAGGGTAGAATCGGTCACGATCATATGTGGTCACAAAAGTGAAATAACACATCGGTGGTAACATTAAGCTGAACATTTGATTACATAAATAACCAAAACCAATAAAATACCATGCTTAGAAAGCACAAATTTATCGATTCAATAACTTGTTTATATCCATGATTATTCAAAACACTACTTGAAACCAAGTTTTTCCTTATATCGGGAACATGAATAACATTAAACAAAGTTACAATCTTTCGAACTAAACCTAAGATCTACACAACCACGACCATGCACCAAGGCTGTTGACTCATTTCCCATGTGAAGAATAGAACCATCATTCGGTGACTCATAAGTCTTGAACCATCTTCTATCTTTACACACATGAGCTGTTGCACCGAGTCAACCCACCACGCAACATCATCATCCTTTCGGTGAGTTGGTGAACCACCACTCCCGAACCATTAGTGCACGATCCATTGGCTTTACCACCAACTTTAACACCCTTGGTCCCTTTTAACGTGACCCGGTCTTGCCACATTTCCAACAAGTAGGTGTTGCCTTCTTGTTAGGATCGCTGCTGTGTTATCATGAAATTTGCGTTTGCCTTTGTTGTCATTGTGCACGGTGGAGTTGTTATGCTCCACCATATAGACAACAGATGGCCCAAAGACATTGCCACTCTTTGGCTTGTCATTATCACGAACTTTGAGAGATTCCTCAATGTGCGGATGACCGCCTAACTCAACAAGAGTTAACTCCTCCTTCATATGTTTCAAGGTATGCTTGAAATCTTTCCATGAAGGAGGAGTTTATCAATGACACAAGAGACTTTGATAGCATCATCCATGTTCATTTGGTGTTGTGTAAACCTTCCAAGTATCCCAAGAAGTTCATTGTATTGTTCCATAACTGGTCTTGAATCGGTCATTTTGTAATTTGTGAAATTACTAACAAGGAACTTCTTACTTGATGCATCCTCGACCATATATTTGGCATCCAAGGAATCCAGTTCTTTGGAAGATTCAAAGTTCGATAAATATCAAGCAGAGAATCGGACATACCATGAGAATAAGACCTCTGCATATGTAGTCATCATTCTCCCACTTGCTCCTCCTCCCGATCCGCTCAACCGTAGCATCATCCCCATCATCGAATTGGAGTAGTCAACACATAGACCACACTCATGCTTGACAACAAGAAGTGCATCTTCTTACGCCACCTCCTAAAGTCCACCCCTTCAAACTTGTCCGACTTAGCAAAGTTTGAAGCCATGTGTTTCATCGCGGCGGTTGCCATTGATTATCACAAAATAGTTTACTTTTAGCTCCCGAGCAGGGTAAGATAATCAACCTCGCAGAAACAACAATAGTCGTGATAACAAATACCACTTGGTGGTTACCGGATATCACTTGGAATCGTGTGATCACTTTCCAAAGTAAACTATTCGACCCTAATGCACGGGTATCACGAATATCTACTTGGGATAAGACCAAATGCGTTAGAGAATTAGGCACAATTCTATAACCCTTTCGCTAATAAGTGTTTAGTGTTTTCGTGTGTTTTCATGCATAATCGGATATCCTATTTATAGGACATTACTCTCAACCGTTCAAATGGAATTATGAGGATTAATCGGCCCATTAATCACCTCATAACTATCCCATTATAGCCGTTAGTGGTTACATGACCAATTAAGCGTGGTCATAATGCGTTGTAACTTCCATCAGCGGTACTTTCAATAAGCGGTACTTTCCACTAGCGGTACTTTCCACTTAAAGTGGAAATACAACCTATCGGTGGAAACATTGCTTATTAGTACTTTATAGCACTAGCAATGGATACACCACTTCGGTGGAAACATCGCCTATCGGTGGAAACATCGCTTATCGGTGGAAACCACAAGCGTACTTTCCACAAGCGATACTTTCCTCAGCGGTGCTTTCACCGCAAGACTTTCACCAATACTACCAATACAAACCACTATAAGAGTCGGGTGTTCATGGACCTTATGGGTGTACGCTCCGTACCTCCTAACCCATTACAAGGTGTGAACTAATCCCACAAGTGCACTAAATTTTCCAACACACTTGCTCACAAGCAAGGTTAAATTAAACATGTAGCATGTATGTTGGGAATTATGTGAAGTCGGATTATCTTTGAAATTAATACCAAGTGTTTCTCATGAAGATGAAGTGGATTCTGCCAAGACATAATCTCTTCAAGTATAATAGTTAATAGTCATTTACTGGAAGTGTTTATTTAGTGTTTAGTTTATTTAGTGTGGATATACATGAGCTTTATTAGGAAGTGATTGTGTATATCTTATTTAGTTTTATGATTATCGTTTCTTGGGAAGCGGTTTAGCGATATTGTTTAGGGTTCCTTATCTATAAAAGGAACACATTAGAATGAGTTATGTACCGATTGGAAAACTCGGTTTTAATTAATATAAAGATCCATAGAGGATCAAGAAGTTCTTAGTTATTACTTGTGTTTATATTCACCGATAAATATAAGTAGTAGAGATTGTCTTTATTGTGCTTGTGATTACATAGGCATACATAACGATCCACGAGCTCAAGATCTATTAAGGTCTGTTTGTTTCAACAAGTGGTATCGAGCCTCGTGAGAGTCTCTACGATACTAAGGACAAGTTTTCTAAACACCCATACAACCATAACAAAATCATCATGCACGGTTCGGATGTTGATATTGAACTCACCAACAACCAAAACTCCACCCATCCGCAACAACTAAGTCTCTAATAGCAATGCTAAGTTTCCTTACCTTAAAAGGAGGAATATGATCTTTAGGCGATGAAGATGCGAGCTGGATCTCAACATTGATTGGAATCTATGGCGAGATAATTATGAAGGGCAGTTTGAAGAGAACTACCACGGATCTTCTTGGTAATATGATGAATGTTCCTCCCAAAGCTGCTTGAAGAGTTCTTTGGCGATTCGGGAGAGAAACCAAGGTCGAACTATTCTTACGCAAGCTATTCACGAGGATCACTTGAGTGATTTTCACTTCATGCAAGATGCTAAGGATATATGGTTAGCAATTAAGGCGAGTTCGGTGGGAATGAGGAGTCTGGGAGATCAAGAAGTCCATGCTAAGACAACAGTTTCAGGACTTTCAAATCTCAAGAGGAAGGAATTCACAAGGGCTATGATAAATTCCACAAGATTTTAAGTCGGTTGAATCATTCTGTGCAAAGCGGATAATGATATTTGTAACTCTAAGTTTCGAGGTCATTACCTCCATCACTGCTACATGTAAGCATAGCTTTAAAGGCTAAAGGTGGTTTGGACATGCTTACCTTTGATGAGTCAGATCACAAACTTAAAGCTCTTGAACATGATGTAAAGCCCTTTTCGATCATCTTCTTACGCTAGTCATATCGCATTTGTTGGAGCCTCTACTCCAAAGTCTAGCTATGGTCCAAGTCCATATCCGTCATCATCTTATCTTTGCTCCTTCATCAAGCTCTCATCCTAGATCAAGTGGAATAATGGAAGATGTTCTTGGATCTTTCTTTCTCGATTATGATCCTCACAGGATCGGCCTATGAAGATTTTGATCAAGTGGACCCACTGAGATGGAAGAGATGAAGTGAAGTGGCGGTGGCTATGCTTTCCATGGATATCAAGAGTTTTGAGCGAAGAGTCTGGAAGAAGGTTTGGATTCAAAGGGCGTGATCCGGCAAGGTTTGACAAGAGGAAGGTTAAATGCTTCACATGCCAACAAATGGGTCACTTTTCTAGAGAATGCAAAGACAGGAAAGGCGGTGATGAGACAAGATACACTTCTTATCGCGATGTCGTAAGGAGGCGAGAACGTCAAAGGATCAAGCGCTTTGGTCACTCTCGATAGCAATGTGGTGGAAGCAACATGAGGAGGCTGATAATGATGGTTCTGAGAATGTTGGGTTGATTGCAAGCTGTACTGCAGAGGATAGGCATGATCAGATTGCCTTGATGGGAATCTCTCAGGATCATCCCCTTAAGCATAAAGATGTTGGAATTGTTGATAGTGGTTGTTCTAGAAGTATGTCAGGAAACAGGGACATGATGCATAACTTTGTACCTATTGAAGGAGGAGGCAATGTAACCTTTGGAGGAAGTGATGGACGAATTACGGGAAAAGGGACCATCAAAACACCTCAGCTGGATTTTGAGAATGTTTACTATGTCAAGGAACTTCAACACTTCAATTTGTTTTCGGTCTCACAACTGTGACACTAAGAACAAAGTACTCTTCACGGAGGATGAATGTCTTGTCTTTGTCTAAAGACTTCAAACTCCCGGAAGAAACTTCAATTCTGCTGAAGGTTCCTCATGATCACAATCAGTATACATTCAACTTAACTAATGTCCAACCCAAGCGGTGACTTAACATGTTTGGTGGCTAAAGCATCGTGGATGAGTCCACCAAATGGCATGAAGGATGGCCCATGTCAATTTTAAGACCATTAACCAACTTTCAAAAGCGGGCCTTGTTCAAGGTCTTCCGCCAAAGTATTCACAATGATCATAAGCGTGTTGCATGCAACAAAGGCAAGCAAGACAGAGCCTCATACAAAGGTGTTCTGTTACAGAGTAACCATTATTTACGAACCTCTTCACCGCTTCATATGGATCTGTTTGGTCCAACTAAAGTGAGAAGCATTGATCATAAATATTTTGTCGGTGATCATCGATGGTTATAGCAAATTTTGTTGGGTATTCTTTCTAAGGACCAAAGATGAAACATCCGAAATATTGAAAGACTTCATTACCCTTATTGAGAATCAGTTGAACAAAAGGTGAAAGGAATTAGGTGTGATAATGGTACGAGTTCAAAAATGCTATTACGATAGAACTCTGCAGTTAAAGGGAATCAAAGGGACTATAGCACTCCAAGAACCCTCAACAAAATGGGGTGGCGAGAAAGAAAAATAGAACCTTAATAGAGGCCAAGATCAATGCTAGCAGACTCTAAACTTCCTACCATGTTTTGGATCGAGGTTGTTGAGTACGACTTGTTATGTTCTAAATAGAGTGTCCATTACTAGGCCACACCTTAAAACACCATATGAACTTCTTTTGGAAAAGTTCACGTTATTCATTACCTTAAACCGTTTGGTCGCCAAGTGACAATTGAATACCGGTGATCCATTGGGCAAATTTGATGAGAAAGGCGATGATGGTTACATTGTGGGGTATACGCTCATAGTAAGGCATCTGAGTTTACAATGTATCTCGCTAAGAAGATTGAGGAGACATTGAATCGAGGTATCTTGAAGACAAGCCTAATGTTTAAGGACGGGGTCATGTTTGGTCATTTGATCTTGATTACTTGGTGACTACTTGGGTTATGCTAGACATATGGCTAACCAAAATGCGATTCTCAAGCATCTCCAACTACTAGTGCGTAAACTTTGGAAGCTCAATCGACGGTGGGTCGATGATGATGAACAACCCATTGTAGTACCTTCCTTCTCTCCTAACAATTTTGTAGGTGACACTTCCAAAATTATTCGATGTGGGTGAAGATGAATTCTATTATCTTGAGGACCTTGCGATGAAGAAACAAGAGTATGCACCAATTTAGATCTTTGAGAGGAATGTTGAAAATAGTACAAGTGAAGCAATCGTGGAACATTCAATTCTGTGAAAGTGGTTCTTTCTCCTCACCTCTCCAATTCAATTTGAAAGACATGTTGCCTCTACTCCTATTTCTACTAGAGTGTCAACGGATCTTGGAGAACCTTATACAAGGTTTCCAAAACCTTGGATCTTGGTCATCATCAACCTAAAGCGAGCATCTTCAACACACCTTCCTATGATATCGACTTTGAACCCTCATGACTAATCTTGATTCCTCAATTGATGTCAACACCACCACTACTACAAGGATCAACAATGTTCATCCACGTCTAATATTATTGGTGATCCTAATGCACTGTTAGAACAAGAGGTTGTGGCGCGTTCTAAATATGGTCGGTGGCTTTTATCTCTTATGTCTCCAATCGAGAGAGACAATCACACGAGACTATCAACATTATACATTTGCTTGTTTCCTCTCACAAGTGGAACCAACCAAGTGTTACTCGGGCTCTTGAAGACTCAAGTTGGCTTGAAGCAATGCGGGATGAGATGCAACAATTTCAAAATCGCAGGTTTGGATATTGGTACCACTACACGATGGTAAGTATGCTATTGGGACTAAATGAATTACGAAGAATAAGAGATGCTCGGGGTGTTGTCATTAAGAACAAAGCTAGATTAGTTGCACAGGGTATAGACAAGAGGAGGGATTGATTATGATGAAGTGTTTGCACCGGTGGAAAGAGTTGAGGCTATCGGATTTTCTTAGCTTATGCATCCTATATGGGCTTTATGGTCTATCAAATGGATGTTAAAGGAGCCTTCTTGTATGGTGAAATTGAAGAGGAGGTGTATGTCACTCAACCTAAAGGTTTGAAGATCCAGATCATCCTAATCATGTTTATAAGGTGGTCAAAGCTCTCTATGGACTACATCGTGCACCTAGAGCACGGTATGCTAGGCTCTCTACATTTCTGTTGAAGCATGGTTACGAAGAGGTGCAATTGATAAGACTCTTTTCCTAAAGAAGAATTCCACCGACATAATTCTTGTGCAAGTGTATGTGGATGACATTATTTTGGATCCACAAAGGAAGCTTGTGCGAGGAGTTTGAGGAGCTTATGAAGGAGAGTTTCGGATGAGTGCAATGGGAGAGTTGACTTTCTTTTGGGTCTTCAAGTTCGGTAGAAACCGATGGTATCTTTATCGGTCGGGACAAATATGTGAGGACATCTTGAAGAAGTTTGGTATGGAGGGTGTAAGGATCGCCTCTACACCTTATGAAGCTCCAAAGACAAAGACCAACAATGAAGCCGATCCACTGTGAATGTTCATTTATGCAGGTCTATGATTGGGTCTTTGATGTATTTAACTTGACTTCCGGGCCCGATATTACATTCTTTGTGAGTGTTTGTTCAAGACATCAAGTTACTCCATGACTTCCCATCTCAATGTTAAGAAGATCTTTAAGTACCTCAAAGGCCAACCTTTTCTAGGTCTTTGGTACCCAAAAGAATCTCCTTTACGTTGGAAGCTTATAGTGATAGTGACTATCTTTGGTGCTAATCTGGATAGGAGGTCCACCACTTGGAGGTTGCCAATTTCTTGGAAAGAGATTGATTTCTTGGCAATGCAAGAAACAAACTATTGTGGCTACCTCATCTCTCAAGCAGTATGTTCTTCTTTGCAAATTGTCGTGGACGAGTTCTTTGGATTCAAAATCGGTTGTTGGATTATGGGTACAATTTCATGAACACAACAATTTTATTGATAATCAAAGTACCATATGCATTGTTAAAATCCGGTTTTCACAATGAACAAAACATATTGAAATCGGGCACCACTTTATAAGAGATGCATATGATAAAATTTGATAAATGTGGTCAAAATTCATCTTGATGATAATGTGGCGATTTGTTAACAAAGGCTTTTGAAGGACCAAGGTTTCAACACCTTGTGGTCCATATTAGCATGCTTAACCCTTAAGCGCAAAGTTTAAGGAGGCATAAACCTCGAGGAGGATTTGTGTATAACTTTGCATTTTGCTATGTAAATTTGTATATTTGGTAGATTTTAACTAACTCTAACTTCGCTAATGTAATCTTAGTGTGTTTCTTTGTTGGTTTGTGTGTTTCTCTGTGTTGTTTTGTTTTGCGAGTGTCTTACATTCGGTTGAGGTTTGGTTTGAAGTACTAAAGCTTGTTCCTACCGAGTTCAAAGTCTTGAAGTTAGTCATTTGTTTCCTCCGAAGATGATGTCTTGAAGTTATATGATTTATTCAAAAGAAATCAAGCAAAAATTCATTCATTCAAGAAGCAGGTTTGACTTACGACTTACAGAGTACTAGCAATATCAAAAGCATCTACATGATCTAATAGTCCTAATCTATTACATATCATCTGTTCCAACATCTAACGAGTTGTTGGATATGCATGATCGCTCACATCTTTCACACTAAATCTGGCTATGCCTTTGTGATGAGCATAACCAACCCTAACAGATGCTAAGGATCAAAATGGAGAGGATGGATTGATGCAAACGATTGATGATGACAATGACCACATTTGATGATGGAGAAAAATAATGTGTCCTTTGTGCTTCATCTATGTATTTCAACCAAAATGCAACCCATCTACTCTCTTTAAGTTCTTCCCTTATACGATATGTGATGATGCACCAAAACATGATGCAGAAAGACCAAGAACCACTTCTCTATCTTTTGGAAGTGGTGGATTTTTGGCTCGTGGCCTTCGTTGAGGCCGAGATCTTTGAGGGTTGGGAGTAGATGTTCCTCCTTATAGGAGTCATGGAATCATCGCAGATTCACTTGGATTTACCACACTTTCATCTTGATGAAGAGAAAGGTGATTTCTTTGGTAGTGGATATGGTTTTGGAAAATAATGAAGCCATGGATTGGTATCTTCACTAGATGATGATGATGATGAGGATGTTGTTGTGAGATCTATGATCTCGTGTTTGGTACTCATGTTGATTATGGTTAATTTTGGAGTATTGGTGGAATTAGGGTTTGAAATATTATTTGGGGATTTTGATGAAGAAGTCATGTGCATTGGGATTGTTTTATAGACGGGTTCAAGTGGTAAGAGAATTAATGTGTGTGGGTGAAACGGTAAAAGATATTCTTGAAACTTCTTGAAGAAGTATTCATTTACGTTGATTGTTCTACTTAGTGAGAATGGTTTCGTTTCTACGAAGTTATAAGTGAATGCGAGTAAAGTAGAAATACACGTCATCTTTGGTCAACTTTGACCAAAATTGGGAAATTTCTATTTATTCTCTACCAGCATATTTTCACTCCACATTAAGTGATTCGATTATTACTCTCATTAAAAACACTTCCTTTTGTGCAAAATCGTAACCCTAATCTTCAAAATCTTTCATGGCGCTTCAATTTAAACATGATCATAATAAGATTGCTTTTCTTGGAACTGCTCGAGGAGATGAGCTGTATAGGCCGATGATTTCATTCTTACAAAGATCAAAGATTCAGTATGCATTAACGCATTCTCCAAATGCTATATATGAATCCTTGGTTACTCAATTCAGGCGCGTGAGAAAGAAGAAGTGATCTGAGATAGTTGCAAGTGTTGATGGAAAAGAGTATGTGGTGACGGAGGCGATCGGAAGACAACCGCTTGGATGATGAGAATGGAGTTTATCATTCGATTCTACGATGGTACTTGAAGGGCTTAGAGCGATTGGATATCAAAGTACAAGGACGATATGTGGTTAAAAATAAGCTTTGTCCTATGTGGAGGTTCTTGGTTCATCGTTGCTCAGTGTATGAGCAATAAGTCCGGAGGATGGGATCGTTTTCAACACAAATGGGATGTGGTATTGTTTGTTTATCTAAGGGTTTGACTTATAATTTTCTAAGTTTATCTTTGATAATATGGCGAAAATATAACTAGGAAAAAGGGTAAGTTTTGATGTACCCTAGGTTCTTACAGATGATATTGAATGTTTCTACACAAACCCAAGCTTTTCATCCCATAAGTGTTTTGACTCCTAAGTTATTTGCCACGATGAGAACTAAATTTGAGGACACATTTTCCTTTGTTATTGCCATGTTACCTCGGGAGAATGAGGCGCTAATGAGGTTAATGTTGTTTTACCTTCTAATCCCACCGATGGAAATCTTTCGATAGATGGTGATGAGGGTCCTTGTTGTTCTTGAGGCATCTATACCTTCACCTAGACCATGTCCTAGTCAAGCTCCTACACAAGTTTCTATTGATGAAGTTCAGGTTAATATTGATGAAGTTCAGGTTGATATTGATAGACTGCCTACACCAAGTCCTGTTAGGACTCCATTTGGTGAAGGATGTTATAATGTTGATCAGGTTAATGTTACTCTGAGCAATCGAATGAAGTTCCAATTTCAACCGATGCGAGATGAGAATCCTATTACTTTTACCTCATTATATGATCGATGAACAAGCTTACGGTGGAGGTGGTGGTCTTAAGAAAGAACTTGCGAAACCAAGTCTATTCTTGGTAATAAGATTGTGGAATTGGAGACTAAAGTTGAGAACTTGGAGGAATTCTTGAGTCGGAGGGTAAAAAGAAGTTTGGTTTCTCGAGGAGGAGGACGAAGAGAATCTTCATGCATCCCTTGGAATATTGTGTCACACCCCAAATTACTTTTTGCGTGGAATGGAATTCTTGAGGATTATTGTCATAGCATCACAATCACAGTTATATTGAGCGACCTAAAGTGTCGTTTGGAAAATACATCGTTTGATTTAATAAAATAATCGAGTTACAACATAGGTCCCAAAAGTTTACAAAGTTTGCGGAAATATAAATATTACAAGTCCAAACGATGGTTTTAAAAGAAAGTGCCATAATGTACAATGATGTAAGTCGGCGCGCGACTCAAAAGGTGGTTCCTTAACCATGCCATGATGATAATGCCTTAGATACACGAGAATAAACATGCTAAAAGGTCAACACAAAGGTTGAGTGAAATCCATAGATTTAAGTAATTCGTTTGAACACAATAATTGTAGTGTGAGTTAAATGGTTTCACACTCATCGTTAAAAACAAAATCGTATTTATTTCACTAAGTTCATGACACCAAAGCGTAAACATCGCACCAATAAAATTGGTAATCATCGTTTCATCGCCGCCTAATAGGTAATTTGCCAATTTACCTTAATGATTCAAATATAGTGCGCTCGATTTCCCTAAATGGGTCAATAGGAGGCGGGGTGTTAATTCAATAGGCCTATTCACAATATTCGCTCACCGCAAGTGACTAATGGTTCATGATGTAGGGACTTGAACATGGCAAATACTTAGTGACAATAAAACATTCGGATATAGCATCTGATTCAAAGCATATGTGTTCGATTAAAAATGTAGCATGTATCTCCCCAGTGTTTGTAAAAGCAGTTAAAAGAGTAAAAGTGGGGCTATGAACTCACTTGGTAGGCGGTGTCTTGACAAGAGTGAGTACATCGAGGTATAATGTGATCGTTAACCGGACCTATTACGAATGATATGATATGTCATGAGTTGCAATGTAATGTTATGCATGCACTTCGTATGTTATTTATACCATTTGTGAGTTTTAAAATATTACTTGTCGTCGAAAAATACTCTTTTGACGTCTTGACCATTCAAAATCACTTTACAAGTTTTACGTCAAAATGTCATCCTACAATGGTTTTATAATGATTTTGGTGAAATTACCACTTTTCGTGCAAAACAATGTCATCGGAATTTTCTTGAAATTAACAAAAATGACTTTGGAAAACTAGTCGTAAAAGCGGTGTCGTCGATCGTTAGAGAACGAACTCGACGGTTTTGGAAAGTTTGCATCGATATCTAGAAGTTTCGATTCAGGAGTTTTCGTCCAAAAGGTCTCGATCATAAAGATATTAAGGGTTAAAGATAGTGATTTTGTTGAATTGTTGTGCGAAAATGAGTTTCGCCAAGTTTGAACATCCGTAATTAATTTACTATAACTCCGCTCTACAAGCGACTTGTTGTTTTGAAAAATATGGCGGTGAACTTGATTTTACTAGAAGACATTTCGTTCCAAAAGTTTCACATCATGGTTAAAAGCAACCGCAAACATGGTCATTCTGACTAATGTAACACTTGTAACGTAAAAATAATATAGTTTTAGGAAAATAATAGTTACGGCAAGTTTATGAAAATGTGCATATCTTTGTCGTTTCAAATCCGTTTTCACGTATAATCGTCCTTAGCCGTATCAAAGTAAACTAATATATTTTGACTAGTCGAAATAATTTGTGAAGCTTAAGGCTCGTTTTGACCGAACAAACTAAAAGTGCATCTGAAATTTCGAAAACTATTTATTTCGTCGTCAAACTTTAAAATCCATAACTTCTTCGTTATAAGTCCGTTTTATCCGTTCAAGCGGCCACGGATTCGTTTTAAAGTATATTTTCTAAATATCAAGGACAAAGTTTCGTACCAACTGTAGGTTTTTCCAGAAAATCGAAATAAGGACAGAACATAATTATATAGTTATCGAAAATAGTTTTTCTCGGACAAAACCTATTCTAATCCCTTCAAATCAACTCCAAAACTAATCTAATCCTACCATACACCTTCTTAGGGTGTCATGGGTTCCTAATCACCATCAAGACCAAAGAATACCATGGGAATATTTATAGGATGACCATAGTATATAAATAACTCTAAAATCATGAAATAAAATGGTATAAATCACATATCATGCATACTTGCTCCAAAAATGAAAAGAAACATATGAAATGAAAAAGGAAACATGAAAATGAAAGAAACAAGCTTACAAATGAATATGATGAGGTGCTAGTAACAAGGATTATCCTAAATACTCTTGGTTTTATTTCAAAACCATAAAAGAGTATAAACTAGATTGATTATAACACTTGAACTTGAGAAAATATTTTGATCCCTTTGGAGCTCTTTGAAGGCGGTTATGGAGAAGCAAGAAGAAGAGAAAAACCTTTTTCTAACTTGGTGAAATAATTGAGTATGCAATGAGAGGATTGAATGTAGACTTTTAAGTAAGTGTAGAAACATAAAATTAATGAACCATACCAAATTAATGCAAGCCCTCCCTTGGACCGGATTTTGGGGCTTCTTGTTCCTCAAGATATTTTTTTTTTTTTTTAAATGTATAAACTTGTATATAATTTGTAAGACTTTGACAAAAGTGTAAGTAATAGTGTAGAGAATTGTAACTTTTTGGTACAAGTAAGTTTTTAATAGGTCAAAATAGAATGTAATGAGATACTAAAAATTGTAAAAATACATTCCTTGTGAAAATTGAGCGATAAAATAATTATCGTAAAATTTTTAAGAAAACGTCGTAATAATTTAACTTTAACGATTTATATACTAAATAAATTTGAAACACTAGGAAAACTAAAAATATAGTTTTTATGAACTAAATGTAAGTTTAAAAATACATCGGGATCATTTTTGAAAGTAACGGATTAAATGTTAAAATAATAACTCACGCGATAAAGTTTATTAAATATAAAAATTACGCGTTAAATGTGAAATGACATGTCATGAATGAATCATCATGATGCAAATGATGTCAATGAAATGTAGACTAATCTTAGTCCATATGAAATGTTCGTGATGTTATGATCATGAATTCGCCGCTAAACCTTAAAGGTTACGCAATTTGAAACAAGTAAACCAAGTTTACTATAAATGTTGAAATAATGAGGCATGAATTGTGTAGAAATGACACGAAAGTACGGGTTGTCACATTCGCCCATCAAAAGGAATTGATCCACAATTCAATCGTTGATAGTCTATCGGGTTTAGGGTTTGATGTGGCAAACTTTCCCATTCCGAGCAAAACCCTCAAAGACTTTTACCAACCAATTTTCACTTAATCTCACAACTCATCAAACAAGAACTGTCATGAGATTAGGCTAAATTGGTTTGAAGGAGGACTTTGAAAATTTGGCTCGATTGCAGATTGCTTACACATATAAGCCTACTACTCCCTTCATTGCATGATTCTTCTGAATTAGACATAGGTGATCGGGCTATGTATAATTTAGGAGTAACTATGCAATGCTTGGACTAATCGACTCATATGTTGTTTGGTGTTGAGTCAAGCGATGTTAAAATTGTGATGAACATCGAGGAGAGAAGACATGGAGAAGTGTCGTTAAAATGATCGATAAAGTAAAAGAATTAAAATCCTCGTAAATGATAACAAATCGGAAAGAAAATAAAGTACGATAAATGAGAATATTTTACAACAGTGGTTTATCAAATAGAAATACATCTTTAAGTTATAAAGTTTCGGATCGATGATTAGACATAAACTTGGTACGACATAGTACATAAGGAGAAATAAGATTGTTAGTTTCGAACTTCTTGGTCTTCCGCGTCATTGATACCTTGACGAGCTCCTCCTCCTCCTTCTAACATATATACATTCCATGAGCACCTTCGACTTGTTGACCTTGGTTTTGAGGACATTGATTTCTATAGTGTCCTTGCTCCCACATCGAAGCATGTGACTACGGCTTTACCTTTACAATCCACAGCTAGATGTCCGGTGTTTGGCATTTGTGGCACTTTGCGGGCAAGGACCCAGTGATGAAAATTACATCGATTACATAGTGGGTGTGTTCCGGCATACCCTCTACCTCTCATTGGTGCGTGACATAAACCATTCCGCTTCTTGCCTTCTATTTTGTTGTTGTTGATGGTTAGTGTTGCGGTTTTGGTTGTTGTTGTTATAACCTCCTTGGTCGTTTCCCATTTTCTTTTGTTGTTGTTGATTTGGTTATCGTCGTTGTTGTTGTTGTTGTTGTTTTGGTTATTGTGGTAGTTGGTGCGGTTGTTGGGGTTGTTGTTGTTTTGGTTGGTGTTGGTGTACTTACCTCTCTTCACTACTGTGCCATCAACTTCGAGTCACTCGAATAGCTTCCTCAATTGTTTGTGGATCAAGCGAAGTCACATCTCCTTGAATCACCTCGGGAAGTCCCCCGATGAAAGCCTCTAGCAACTTCTCATTATCAGAAACCATGGACGGGCATAACACAGCCAATTCTTGGAATCTCCGAATGTAAGTGTCAATATCGTACCCAATGGTTACTAATTCATAGAACTCCGTCTCCAACTTTTTGATTTCCGTTCGAGGACAAAACTTCTTAGTCACCAAGCCCTTAAATTGCTCCCAAGTAAGCTTGAAAGCATTCTCCATTCCAATCGGTTGAGCGTATGAATTCCACCATGACAACGCTCCATCGAGTAAAGTACTTGTAGCAAATTTAACCTTACTATCATCCGGACAGTTACAAAGCAAAACACGACTCAACTTTTCAAACCATCGCACCATGGTCTGTAGCTCCTCGGTACCTCGAAACTTAGTGGGTTCACCACTTTTGAAATCTTTATACGAACATTTCTTAACCCCGGATCCTCTGCATTACGATGTGATAGCAAGCCTTGCGGCTTCGGAATGACAGCGACCTCGGCAGCGGCGGCCCACTGTTTCCTTTCGACTCTTAGAGCATTAGCAATGCTATCGTTCACTAACCACGAATTCTTTGCTTGGGTCATTTCAAGCTGTAGCTTTCTTGATTGCCATATCTTCTTCAAAACAAGAGGAAATGTGAGGCGTAGCAAAATCCCATGTTAAAAATATGCGCTCTAAAGAGAGGTGATAAGGAATGATAAGTTTGAGGTTATCTTTCAAAATGATCGACGGTTTCCTACGAAATGGGTTATGATGTGTCGTAAGTGTTTCAAATGTATAATGGTTTAGTAACTTAGTGTGTGAATAAAGTGTAACTCGACATGTTAGTGGTGAAACAAAGGAGTGAGAGCGACTTCGCCCTATTTAAAAGTTTATCTCGGCATTCGTCGTTATCGATGATGAATCAGCTGATATAAAAATTGTGGTAGGGAATGACAAGGAATTCTCCACGTTAGAGTATGGGGAAAAGATAATGGGATGGGAATTTAAAGGCATCCATGTGACAATCGATGTGAAATGAAAGTGAATAACTCGAAAAATGTACGTATAAATCGCACGCAAAGTGAACATGCACGTATAATGAAATGATGAGATGCTATGATAATGTAGTTATAGTCTAGGGTCAATGATGCAACCTAGTTCTCTATAATGAAGCTCGATGCCAATCTGTCACCCCAAATTACATTTTGCGGTGAATGGAATTCACGGGATTGTTGTCATAGCATCACAATCACAGTTATATTGAGCGACCTAAAGTGTCGTTTGGAAAATACATCGTTTGATTTAATAAAATAATCGAGTTACAACATAGGTCCCAAAAGTTTACAAAGTTTGCGGAAATATAAATATTACAAGTCCAAACGATGGTTTTAAAAGAAAGTGTCATAATGTACAATGATGTAAGTCGGCCTTGCGACTCAAAAGGTGGTCCTTAACCATGCCATGATGATAATGCCTTAGATACACGAGAATAAACATGCTAAAAGGTCAACACAAAGGTTGAGTGAAATCCATAGATTTAAGTAATTCGTTTGAACACAATAATTGTAGTGTGAGTTAAATGGTTTCACACTCATCGTTAAAAACAAAATCGTATTTATTTCACTAAGTTCATGACACCAAAGCGTAAACATCGCACCAATAAAAATTGGTAATCATCGTTTCATCGCCGCCTAATAGGTAATTTGCCAATTTACCTTAATGATTCAAATATAGTGCGCTCGATTTCCCTAAATGGGTCAATAGGAGCGGGGTGTTAATTCAATAGGCCTATTCACAATATTCGCTCTCACCGCAAGTGACTAATGGTTCATGATGTAGGGACTTGAACATGGCAAATACTTAGTGACAATAAAACATTCGGATATAGCATACAGATTCAAAGCATATGTGTTCGATTAAAATGTAGCATGTATCTCCCCAGTGTTTGTAAAGCAGTTAAAAGAGTAAAGTGGGGCTATGAACTCACTTGGTAGGCGGTGTCTTGACAAGAGTGAGTACACCGAGGTATAATGTGATCGTTAACGGGACCTATTACGAATGATATGATATGTCATGAGTTGCAATGTAATGTTATGCATGCACTTCGTATGTTATTTATACCATTTGTGAGTTTTAAAATATTACTTGTCGTCGAAAAAATACTCTTTTGACGTCTTGACCATTCAAAATCACTTTACAAGTTTTACGTCAAAATGTCATCCTACAATGGTTTTATAATGATTTTTGGTGAAATTACCACTTTTCGTCGCAAAACAATGTCATCGAATTTTCTTGAAATTAACAAAATGACTTTGGAAAACTAGTCGTAAAGCGGTGTCGTCGATCGTTAGAGAACGAACTCGACGGTTTTGGAAAGTTTGCATCGATATCTAGAAGTTTCGAGTTCAGGAGTTTTTCGTCCAAAAGGTCTCGATCATAAAGATATTAAGGGTTAAAGATAGTGATTTTGTTGAATTGTTGTGCGAAAATGAGTTTCGCCAAGTTTGAACATCCGTAATTAATTTACTATAACTCCGCTTTACAAACGACTTGTTGTTTTGAAAAATATGGCGGTGAACTTGATTTTACTAGAAGACATTTCGTTCCAAAAGTTTCACATCATGGTTAAAAACAGCCGCAAACATGGTCGTTCTGACTAATGTAACACTTGTAACGTAAAAATAATATAGTTTTTAGAAAATAATAGTTACGGCAAGTTTATGAAAATGTGCATATCTTTGTCGTTTCAAATCCGTTTTCTACGTATAATACGTCCTTAGCCGTATCAAAGTAAACTAATATATTTTGACTAGTCGAAATAATTTGTGAAGCTTAAGGCTCGTTTTGACCGAACAAACTAAAAGCGCATCTTTGAAATTTTGAAAACTATTTATTTCGTCGTCAAACTTTAAAAATCCATAACTTCTTCGTTATAAGTCCGTTTTATCCGTTCAAGCGCCACGGATTCGTTTTAAAGTATTTTTTCTAAATATCAAGGCCAAAGTTTCGTACCAACTGTAGGTTTTTCAGAAAATCGAAATAAGGACAGAACATAATTATATAGTTATCGAAAATAGTTTTCTCGGACAAAACCTATTCTAATCCCTTCAAATCAACTCCAAAACTAATCTAATCCTACCATACACCTTCTTAGGGTGTCATGGGTTCCTAATCACCATCAAGACCAAAGAATACCATGGGAATATTTATAGGATGACCATAGTATATAAATAACTCTAAAATCATGAAATAAAATGGTATAAATCACATATCATGCATACTTGCTCCAAAATGAAAAGAAACATATGAAATGAAAAAGGAAACATGAAAATGAAAGAAACAAGCTTACAAATGAATATGATGAGGTGCTAGTAACAAGGATTATCCTAAATACTCTTGGTTTTTATTTCAAAACCATAAAAAGAGTATAAACTGGATTGATTATAACACTTGAACTTGAGAAAATATTTTGATCCCTTTGGAGCTCTTTGAAGGCCGGTTATGGAGAAGCAAGAAGAAGAGAGAAAAACCTTTTTCTAACTTGGTGAAATAATTGAGTATGCAATGAGAGGATTGAATGTGTAGACTTTTAAGTAAGTGTAGAAACATAAAATTAATGAACCATACCAAATTAATGCAAGCCCTCCCTTGGACCGGATTTTGGGGCTTCTTGTTCCTCAAGATATATATTTTTTTTTTTTTAAATGTATAAACTTGTATATAATTTGTAAGACTTTGACAAAAGTGTAAGTAATAGTGTAGAGAATTGTAACTTTTTGGTACAAGTAAGTTTTAATAGGTCAAAATAGAATGTAATGAGATACTAAAATTGTAAAATACATTCCTTGTGAAAATTGAGCGATAAAATAATTATCGTAAAATTTTAAGAAAACGTCGTAATAATTTAACTTTAACGATTTATATACTAAATAAATTTGAAACACTAGGAAAACTAAAAATATAGTTTTATGAACTAAATGTAAGTTTAAAAATACATCGGGATCATTTTGAAAGTAATGGATTAAATGTTAAAATAATAACTCACGCGATAAAGTTTATTAAATATAAAAATTACGCGTTAAATGTGAAATGACATGTCATGAATGAATCATCATGATGCAAATGATGTCAATGAAATGTAGACTAATCTTAGTCCATATGAAATGTTCGTGATGTTATGATCATGAATTCGCCGCTAAACCTTAAAGGTTACGCGAATTTGAAACAAGTAAACCAAGTTTACTATAAATGTTGAAATAATGAGGCATGAATTGTGTCGAGAAATGACCTGAAAGTACGGGTTGTCACATTCGCCCATCTAAAAAGGAATTCATCCACAATTCAATCGTTGATAGTCTATCGGGTTTAGGGTTTGATGTGGCAAACTTTCCCATTCCGAGCAAAACCCTCAAAGACTTTTTACCAACCAATTTTCACTTAATCTCACAACTCATCAAACAAGAGCTGTCATGAGATTAGGCTAAATTGGTTTGAAGGAGGACTTTGAAAATTTGGCTCGATTACGGAATTGCTTACACATATAAGCCTACTACTCCCTTCATTGCATGATTCTTCCCGAATTAGACATAGGTGATCGGGCTATGTATAATTTAGGAGTAACTATGCAATGCTTGGACTAATCGACTCATATGTTGTTTGGTGCTGAGTCAACTGATGTTAAAATTGTGATGAACATCGAGGAGAGAAGACATGGAGAAGTGTCGTTAAAATGATCGATAAAGTAAAAAGAATTAAAATCCTCGTAAATGATAACAAATCGGAAAGAAAATAAAGTACGATAAATGAGAATATTTTACAACGAGTGGTTTATCAAATAGAAATACATCTTTAAGTTATAAAGTTTCGGATACGATGATTAGACATAAACTTGGTACGACATAGTACATAAGGAGAAATAAGACTGTTAGTTACGCGAATTTGAAACAAGTAAACCAAGTTTACTATAAATGTTGAAATAATGAGGCATGAATTGTGTCGAGAAATGACCTGAAAGTACAGGTTGTCACATATTGGCTGATGTAGCACTTACATCTGATGTTTCTTCTCCTGTTGCTAAATATTCAAGGCGCAAGGAGCCTATTCTATATGTTAGCAAAAGAAGAAGACAATATTTGAATAAGGTGTCTCACGACACTTCAAAGGAGCCACATATGGTTGATGCATCACCGATGATCTAGTTGAGGAGGTTGCTTCGATCATGGTCAAACTTCGTCTATACAAGAACAACCAAATGTTTCACCTTGAGATGACGAAGAGGTTTTTATTCTTTGGGAGAATGTATAAGTTGAATGCTTCATCCAAGTTTTCTTTACACTGTTGAGGAATTGTCTCAACCTGTTTCCTCCGATGTGGGTTTGGTTGTTCCTTCAAGCTCACATTGGTTCTCACGAAATTGGTTCTCTTGAGACATCTTACGAGAAAGTACAGGACCCTGTGATTGATGATATGCCGACTTGAGAATTGTGATGAAGAACAAAATCAAGCTCGAGCTAGATTGTTTCTTGATTATGAAAATATGCGGAAGAGTCGATTGTGGCTAAATTTCTTCAAGATCGGTATGCTTCTAATTTGTCTCACGAAGGCAATTAGAGCTTGATGCATTACTTCCTACGATTCTTGATGATCAATGGGATGGTTATATTTCTCAAGGTGCATCTGATCCAAATCTTGCAAAACTTATATTAGGAGCATCTTTTAATGATGAGAATTTTGTGGATAAAATGGAGGAACTTGGTAATCAAAGGAAGCAAGAATCTGCTGCAAAGAGAAGAACTCTTATTGATCAAAGAAATAAAGCCAAACGAGAAAAACCTATGATCGTTGCTCAAGAGGAATTATATGAGAAGAGTTGTGAAGAATTACGCTATGTATAATTCGGTATGTCTATGAAGCAAATCAGACTTTGTCTCGATGATGCTTTAATTAGACAATATAATTTGGTTATGAAGTTTTCTTCTTACGGTTCTACTTCTTCTTCTCAATTGGAAAGCATTGCTTCACCGTCGATGTTCCTACGGCTAAGAGACAAAAAGCAGTTGAAATTGTGGATAATTTTGAAAGCTGTTTTGCAGGTGGTCTCTTCGGTTGTTACTTCGACACACCTCCGATGCTACTCCTTCTATCGATGTGATTGTTTCACTGAAACTTCTTTGGTTTCTTCGACGTGTTGTCTAGTGTGGAGTTAAGTGATCCTATGAGTCGGGACAATGATCTACATCTTGATCACGATAACATTGTTGATATGGAGCGGCAGCTTGGGTATAAGTTACGGCCAGTTGGCTAAGAAACATGCTTCAAGGTATTCGATTTAGATCTCAAGGACCGATGATTCTACCTTTATTGAAGTTGGATCATTGAAGATTTTCTTGAAGGAACTCATGTGGTATTGGTCAATTGGAAAGTGGAAAGCTTAACAATCTTGTTTCTAATTGGATAATACTATTCTTGAGTTCAACTTCTTAAGGACATTCTTCATTTGGTGACTAGACATGATTTGAAGATCTTTGTATGAACATGTCATTCAATATTATAAGTTTCATTCAAAGAGCTGGTTACGGTTTATATTTGTTGGGTGATCTTGAGTTATGTTTGATTCTAATTCTCCAAATGGTAAAGGGTATTCTATTTGGAAAAATTCTCATAAGTGGGAGATTGAGGTTGGAGATTTTATCCTCGCCTTGTGTTCATGTAGTCTGGACTACATGTGGGATGATTTTTGTATGCTATCGGATAAACTTTATCCTTTATCATTACTTTTATGGAAAGGTTCTTGCGACACAAGTTGGAAGTGCCTCTAATCCAGGTTGGCAATGATGAACTTCATGCTACTCAATGTGTTGGTTTGATTAAAATCGACTTATGTCACATCAAGGTTCATCTTGCTTGTAATTCTATGGTTAGTTTGTAATATATGTTTTATTTATTTATTAGTTAAAAAAAAAAAAAAAAAAAAAAAAATGTTTTGGTTTTATCTAACTTTTCTTGCGAGTTTGTTGTATACTTTTTACGGTTCTTGACTCACGGATATACCTTGTGTATATTAAAGAGTTAGCTAGTCCAAAGTGCACTTTGGTAAAGACGCATCAAATATGTTGATAGTTGTAATGATTTGCTAAAAATCATAGGGTATGCAACCACCTATGCTTATTCTTTGAGTGTTGTATGGTTTTCAATTCACCATGGTCTATTCCTTTTGGAATCCAAGAATTGGCTAGCCCATGTATATGGCTTGTGGTAAAGGCGTTGGCATTCCATATTTGGTTATCAATTCACCAATTCTAAGAATTGACTAGTCCCGAGCAAGCGGCTACGGTAAAGACATTTCAAATCCGTTTATATGGTTCTTTGGTTTGCCAATAAATCGATGGTTATCGATGTACCATAGTTTACGAACTTAAACATATGGCTACTCCGGTAGTGATGGCTATTGGTAAAGAGACATCAAATCCATTTATTTTCATTGATTCACCTCTCACGGGAGTTCACACACCGGATGTGATGATAATAGTATGAAACTAATTTGTTTTGATGTATTTATTGTCATTTGTTCTTTGCAAAGATATGGTGTTTGAGGTTTCTTCATCATAGAGATGTTCTTCTTTGGATTCTTTGTTGTTGTTTGTTCGTATACAATCCTCAGTGTCTTGTAAGATCTATCAAGCGGAACTTAACCAAGTCAAATTCCAGTTTAGGGAGGATTGTTGGGAATTATGTGAAGTCCGGATTATCTTGAAATTAATACGAAGTGTTTCTCTCGAAGATGAAGTGGATTCTAAGAAGACATAATCTCTTGAAGTATAATAGTTAATAGTCATTTCATGGAAGTGTTTATTTCGGGTTTAGTTTATTTAGTGTGGATATACATGAGCTTTATTAGGAAGTGATTGTGTATATCTTATTTAGTTTTATGATTATCGTTTCTTGGGAAGCGGTTTAGCGATATTGTTTAGGGTTCCTTATCTATAAAAGGAACACATTAGAATGAGTTATGTACCGATTGGAAAACTTCGGTTTTAGTTAATATAAAGATCCATAGAGGATCAAAGTTCTTAGTTATTACTTGTGTTTATATTCACTGATAAATATAAGTAGTAGAGATTGTCTTTATTGTGCTTGTGATTACATAGGCATACATAACGATCCACGAGCTCAAGATCTATTAAGGTCTGTTTGTTTCAACAATGTATAATTAATACCCACACCATTTGGCAATATTTTGTATATACCAAGTCACATTTTACAATGAGCCTACATGCTTCACTAATTTGATATGGCACTACTAACCATTCAATTTTCTTTGGGGACTGCCTCATATTGGTTTGCAACAAATGAACTCAAGTGTTTTCGTTAAACACTGGTTTTGATATCATCGGATAATAAACTCGTTGTTTAACGAAATATTGCACAACAATTAATTTGAACAAAAACTATCAAAACATTTTTTTTAACAAATAAACATAACCGAACACGTTAAAGATATAAAATATAACAAACACCTTGAGTATATATTGTGCAACAACATTTGGCACAATCTGATAGTGACCACCTCCTGTCAACTATTCATAATTTTACTCCACGCAAGACATCCAATGCTCTCTAGACTCATCTAATATTTCTATTACATCACAATGTTCCTCCTCGAAATTGTGATCCATACATTCCTTCATGAATGTACTTGGCATTTGGTGTCACACAAAACATGAGGAACATCCACAAGAATCAACACATTACATTTCGAGTAGATGACCTCAACCACACATAATAGTGGTTCCACACACTATTAGGAACCACTCAGGTTCACATTTGGAATCTATCATCTCAGAGCTTCATGCATTCATAATCTCATATCCGCATTTTGTTGAAACCTTACAACAAAAGGATTTATAAAACGACATATTTATAATCTACATTTAATTAGTGTTTGTTTCTGATTGTACCCTCGTGTACAAATAAATCATCAACCCATGTTACCAAATAAACAAACCAATAAATGCAAATTGAGTATCAGTTCAACATCTAACTACACGAAACTCACTTTACTATATTTCAGTAAACTCATTATATGCATGAAACTCATCTACAAGGTGATGGTGAAATACCATGGCTATCAAAACATCCAATAGTGTTACAAAAATCACAAAATTAGACTAAAATTTCACTCCAGTTGTTACCATACAAAAACCACAAAATTAGACTAAAATTTCAGTCCAGTTGTTACTATTGGATACTAATTTATCTAATCCATGAAGGTCAAACATGAAAGTCAAAGTCAAACACGAAAAGTCAAATATATGTATAAGTCAAAGTGGCAGTTATTGTCGGTTAGGAAAAACAGTTATTTTAGATAAACCGTTTAATGAAACGGTATGTTGTTTAGTATGTGTCGTTTGGATAGTATAAGTACTCATGTAAATACATTTGTAAACCTGACGATTGTTATATATCAAATAAACTTAGTATACCTTTCTTATTCGATTGTTCATAGAGATTAGACTAACAATTGGCATCAGAGCCAAAAGGTTCAGGGAAACAGACACAGAGAAGAAGTACTAACGATTCAGGGAATCGTTCCTTTTAAGAGTAAAAGAAGAGATTGATTCAGGGAATCAATCAAGAGAAAGAAGAAGAAAAGCGTGCCGGTTGTGCAAGAACCACCACCGTGTGCCTTGAAAGCGAGCAGACAAGAAACCACCTGCGAGAAGAGAGAAACCATACCACGGTAACCATCATTACAGAGAAGAAAATTGAAACACCGATTAACCACCGTTTGATTAGAACCAGAGGAAGGAGCGTATTTTTGAAGAAAGAGGGGGCGACCAAGGTTTGCCCTAATTGTGTGTGGAAGAAATAAGGTAGCAGAAGAAGCGTTAAATTGGGGGAAAGAAGAAAGAAGCCGGTCTTTATTTGGGAACAGAAAAGCGTACCACTTTCAAAAGCCGACAAGAATTAAAAGGCCCAAGGGAAATATACAGTTATACACAGGTTCCATTTTTTTCCTATGATAGTTTTATTTCTCTATTAGTAGAATAGATTTTTTTTCTATTACAATTCGTATTAGAAAACATTTAGAATTGCTTGAGAATTATTGTGATTAGGCAGAAAGTTTAAGTTCGACCATTATTAGGCAGAAAGTTTAGAAGTATTAAGATTATATTGGTTTTAGAAGTTGCATATTACTATTGTGGATTAGAAAGAAGAATTTAAGGTCGACTATTATTAGAATTATATTGGTATTAGAAGAAAACCAAATCGTAAGATATGACGGGAGATAAAAATGAAAACAGAGTTGTTTTCACTACATCGTTACCATCATATCAATGCCCAGTTTTAAGCAACACAAATTATACATTATGGGCATTAAGAATGAAGAAGATATTAACGGCAAATGGAGTATGGGATTTAGTAGAAGGAGTAAGTACATCAAAAGAGATTGATGTAAAAAAGGATAGTTCATCGTCATCATACCTATTTCAAGGGTTACCAGAAGATTTGCAAATGCAAGTTGCGGGATGTGAAACAGCAAAAGAAATTTGGGACTCTCTAAAGTCCAGATTCATTGGAACAGAAGATGTACAACAAGCACACTCGCAACAACTTAAATCAGAATTCGAAAGACTTGTGATGAAAGAAGATGAATCAATAGATTCATTTGCTGGGAGGTTGATGAGTATTATTACAAAGGCTGCTACATGTGGATTGACGTTTGATGAACAAACAAAAGTACGAAAATTACTTAATGCAGTACCAGATAAAATTGTACCAGTAGTAGCAACCATTGAAATAGTTGTTGATTTTAAGAAAGCAAAATTAGAGGAGATTATTGGGAAACTTAAGACTTATGAAGAAGGCTTAAGTTTAGAAAAAAGTGAGGAAGATAATAGTGAGAAATTGTTGTTCACACGTCAAGGGAATAATAGAAATTATGAACGCAACTATGGAAATGATAGACGAGGAGGTGGTAATCAGACACGAGGAAGAGGCCAAGGAAGATTCACAAGAGATAGTAAGAATGGAGATAGTTATGATAGAAACAAGAGAAACCATGGAGATCAAAACTACCATAGGAGAGACTTTAGAGAAATAGAGTGCTATAATTGTCATGAGTTTGGACACTTTGCTGCAAATTGTCCAAAACCAAACCGTAGAGAAGAAAAAACAAACCTAGTGTTCGAAGATGATGAGCCAGCACTATTGATGGTTACTAGTAACGATGGAAAAGAGATAACATCCTTAAAGGATGAAATTCAAAAGGAAAAGTTAGAAGATATGCGGTCAGAGATAGAAATTGATTTGAAGAGTAAATTAGAGTTTTGGAAGTTCGAAAGGCTTCAAGAGTTAGAGATTGAAAAACAAGAGTTTGAGAAGAAAATAAGAAATAGAGAGATGGCATTTGAGAAACAAATGCAGATAGATTTAGAGAACCTCAAGAAGTTGAGAGATTGCACAAGTAAAAAGATGAAAGAGTTAAAGACAGTAAGGGGGTGTTTGGTACGAGTGAATGACACAGAATGGAATTAGCAAGAAAGAGAATAGTCCAAAAGAAAGAACATGTATTCCAGTGTTTGATATAAACAAAGAATGAGAGTAGGAAAATATGACATAAATTAATTCCTTTGTTTGAACAAGTAAAAATAAATTACAGGGAATGGTAAAATAACACTACAATGTTTTGATTTATATATGTAATTTTGTTCATGTCCATGTTATCACGTCCCTATCTTCATCACAATCATCAATGTAGCCTGTTCTTCGTATAATTCATTATGTGCAAATTTCCTTTTCTTTATATAATTAATTATGTGCAGTTTTCTTTGAAATACATTAACAATATAACAAGTATAATTTACATGGTCGATATCACTGGACAGAAATGCAAGATCCAAACAACAATATGAGAACAAAAGAATTTAAAATTTAATCTGAAAATCGAAGGTCAAAATAGTTAAGTATATGATTAAATTTGTTGAATTGGAACACATGTTAAGTGGATGAAGGTAGTCTGAAAGAATTCGGAATGAAGTTTTTGATGATGAACATGAAATTAGAGAGAAAAATATGCTAGGGTTCTTGATTTTTACCCCAAAATGAGTAGCATGTGCCACTCACATGATTTGTTCCCCTCTTTTTCACAGCTTTTTGATTCTCAAATTGAAAGGAAATGTGAATCGTTTTGTTTAATTTTGGTGATTCTCACCATTCTTCTCTTTTTTTAAAGAATGAATTTGGTTTCCAAAGAATCCTTTTATAATTCCTCATTGCTATTCTATGTAGTACCAAACTAAGGAAATCTTTCTAATTCTCATTTTTGGCTTTCCATTCCATCATACCAAACATCTCCTAAGAGAATTGTTTGAGAAAGAGAACCAAGAAGTTGTTTCAAATGAGAAACATCTAGAAGAAGAAATAGTTGACAAAGGCGAATGCAAGAAGCATCAAGAGACGCCATCAAGAGTTCCAAAGGAAATCCAGATTGAGAAAGAAATTAAATCATGCAACAAGAAAGTTGAACCAGAAGATCGTGATACAAGAAACAGATTATTGGAGACGCAAGATTATGAAATGATACAAATGAAGGAAGATAGTGAAAAAGGAGACAAAGATGATCGAGATGAGATTGAAGACAAGGAAGAAAGAAGTCAAATCAAGGAGGAAATTCAAAACATAGTTCGCGTTGAAGATCAAGACAAAGGAAGTGGAAACAAGCCAAAGTTCAAAGATAAAGATGATGGAGCTTGAAGATATCGAAGACATGGATTAATAAATTAGGGAGGAGTATTGGATACTAATGTATCTAATCCATGAAGGTCAAACATGAAAGTCAAAGTCAAACACGAAAAGTCAAATATATGTATAAGTCAAAGTGGCAGTTATTGTCGGTTAGGAAAAACAGTTATTTTAGATAAACCGTTTAATGAAACGGTATGTTGTTTAGTATGTGTCGTTTGGATAGTATAAGTACTCATGTAAATACATTTGTAAACCTAACGATTGTTATATATCAAATAAACTTAGTATACCTTTCATATTCGATTGTTCATAGAAAGATTATAGACTAACAGTTACCATTTCATGACCGATTTTGTGCCTCAATTCAAAACACACTTGTATCACAATACAATACTTAGCTCTTTAAACAACATGTCTTGAAACTGATTTTATTACAAGTTGTAAAAACCCTTAAAATCATATTATGGTTCCAACATAAACCCTCTAATATGTAGAGTTAAACACCTTTAAGATTGTTGAAATTTAGCAGGTTAATATCAGATTTTTCTAAGAACACCATCTTGTGAATCATTAGAACAAAGTGAAATAATCTAGATAGTAAAATAGTTATTTACCACGAAGACTAGCATTCAATGAAAGTGGTATAGACCTGACCAATTAATGTAGCAATACTCGCAACCTTCAAACTTAGGCTTTCCTGTTGAACACAAATAAAGTGTTAAAGAGCTCGCATCGGATCAAACTCCACTGTCCTTAAAGGTGTTTACGTGCTCGATACGCTACGAGCCTCTTACGTAATGGACCCCGAGTTTGATCAGACCTCGTGTTGTTTTCGTTAGCGTCTGAACCCAACACAATGTCAATGGCTAAGCACAAAACTTGATGGCAAGACAAAACTCATGACTTTATTATTTGTGTGTTTTGTGTTTATCATGTGAGTCTCATCGTCTCATTTTGAGGCTACATAATACCTTCAATATATAGGTTGAAAGTCACCACAAATAGGAACTTCCATGATCTTGGTCATGCCCAAAAAGTTAGGATTATGGGCTAATGGTTGCATCTGAGAGTGCCATCCAAATCACCCCATTATCCTTCTTTTTCTCATTGACCATTTCAATTTCACACACACAAATTAGCGGGTGGTTGTTGCTTTAACAACTTGTACCATGAGCTACTCTTATCATATTGTATGTCTCAGCATAGACCACTTGTACAATATGTTTCAATATATGAAAACTTGCCAAACTTATAATACAGTTCCAACAATCAAGCCAATCACTTGCCACTTTGGGTGAGTGGGTGTGGGTTGATCATACTATCATGTCCTTGTATTTATCAATGTTATGAATATTATACTATCTGCTTCAACAACAAAAAATAAAACCAACTAGTTTACTTTGAAGTTTGAAAATATAAAATGTAAAGTGTGAGTTGAGATGCAACCCGAATGGACTTTGAACCGACCCATTCGCGGAGCACGTATTTTCTAAAATGGCTGATATGTGTATTGGATGGTACATTATTCTACTAGTATGTGATTTGAGAAACAGTAGAGTTCAGAAAATGTTGAACCGAAATAGGGCATGACTGAGGAAGGTTGTCTTCGGAGGGTGTTTATATCACCTAAGCACCATGGCACAATTTTGTAACTTGTACTGACCAAATTGACACAAAAAATTATACTGTACAATATACTAAAGTGAGCATTACAAATAGGAAATGCACTACTATAATGCGACATAAATCCTTATAAGATATAAGAACATGGTAGATCACCTTCATAAACACAAGAACATAGTCGAACTATGGGCTATCATGCACAACATATATTATGGCCCGTGTTGATTACAACCCATACAACTTCCAATTCATTGTGTACACCACATTTATATGTTTTGTATAAAATAGTATTACCTTATTTTGTATTCTAAGAAACCGATCGAAAAAGATTAATACATAGGAGTAGAGGTGGCAAAACGGGTGGGTCACGGGCATGGGCCACGGTCTAAACGGGCTCGACCCCAAACGGACACAGGCTTAAACAAGCACAGTCTTAAATGGACATGGGCCAAACGAGTACATGTTATACAAATCGTTTTAGAAAAGACCCAAAACAACGAAATAAGTTCTTCAAACGTAGCACCTCATTTATAATATATATATTATATCTATAAATTAATCTTTAAAACAATTATAGTGTTTTTTAATTGAAAGAAAATATCTGTTCGTTAATGCGTATATAATTTTTGAATAGATTGTATATGCCCATTTCAAAAAATGATGAAGCTAAATGTGTCTAATGTTTTTACAAGTTAGCCAATCTTTTTTTTAGTTTTATGCGCTAATTACCACCTCTACATAGGAGTAATTGGGTCAAAGTCTTTCTCACCGTCATTTGTTTTTGTTATAGTGGGTCGTGCTTTTTATTTTATATCTAATGATGCCAGAATATTGAGGGCTATGGTTCATTATGTGCATCGTTGACTCTTTGTATAATCACGAGGACTGGTGCCCACGCGTTGCCGCGATTTGTTCTATGAAACATGGATGTAAACATACATAGACAGTTAAAGTGTTTCTACATTTAGATACCAAAATATGCAAGCAGTTTACACATCAAATGCTGCAAGTAGCTGCCCACATCAGGTCATAGTAGCAAGACATACATGTTTCACCTACATGTGGTGGCGCAATGTATTTGCAGGCCTAACTGATCGAAGCAGTAGGCGCTGCAGCTTACAAAAGAATAATATTGCATTTTGGGTGCCACTATGTCACAATAAGGCAGCACCTTGGCATGCAAGCATATCACATGTCTAGTCTAAGTCATACACAAAAGATGGCCAATGTTTTGCTGCATATGAAGCAAAAATATGTTGTAAAACACATGATGTTTTTTAACAAATCCAGTTTAAATAGGTACATCGTGAACCCAACATCTAGCTGTCTTTTTTTTTCTCTGTGTTCCTGGTCCTTCTCTTTTCTGCAGCTGAACCCTCCACTGCTACTGCATAACTAGAATTAGAGCAAAATCATTAGGAACAAAACATGTAGAAAGTTAGTGTGGCAAAAAAAAAGGACCATGTGATGGTTAGGTAGAAAATGTTTGGACTAAATGTATTTGAGATTGGCACTGTCTCTGGTTCCCTAAACTATTTTTGGTTACATGCCTCCATCTCCTGTCTATATAAGCAATGCCCATGTGAGCATAAGTATGGGTCATACTCTATTAATATTCTCTTAAGAAGGCTGTTTAAAAAAGATGGCAGCGACTCCTAATTTTGATGAACTTAAGACAACATGCCGTTCTAATAAGCTGAACTGAGCTTTTCGTTTGTTGTTTTTGCATGAAAAAGCTGACATCGAAGGACTTATCCATGGTTTAGGCAACGGTACATCCCCTCTTCTTCTTTGACTTTTCAAGCACATTCATTGCAAGACATGTAATACCAGTCTCTTTTTATGTTGATGCTGGTGATTGTTGCCTCAGTGGTGAATTGCACGCCCTGCAAAAGTTTGTGCAAATGATTAGTTGTGCTATTTTTTTGCCAACAAAGTTTTGCACGAAGTTGTAACTGAATGTTAAGGCATGCAATTTTATGTGTCAGAGAACTGACCATGTAACTTTCAGGATCCTGCTGTAAAAGTGTCTTTAAGGGGAACCTGTTGCGGAACATTTCTTTCTCCATAGCTTCACATGGAGTCTTGGCAATGCGAAGGGGCGGTTTTTTTTTGGTGTTTCTCCGTGTGCCTGTTTTGCATCGAAATATTATATTAGGGAAACTTTTGATGCAAAGATGACATAATATTCAAAATTTTCGGGCCTAAATACTTTACCTTGCTCTTGCTTGTTCGGCCTCTGGTATGTTTGGGTTTAAGTAGTAGCGTGTTGCAGAGGTTGCTGTTTGTTAGGATTTAGAAAATCATGTTGTTAAAGTGTCGGTCACCTCAAGTATATGTAATCGTTAAAGAGCTCGTAGTCGTAGTTATTTAATGTTAGTTAGTATTTAGTTAAGTAACACCATGGAGGACTGGACGGGTCTTTACCCACCGTGTGCACGATCCTGACCCAGGAGGCGTTCTTTGTAAGACACTATAAATACCCTCTACCTCCCAAGGTAGGGTTGGAGCTCAATACCATTTTATTTGTTTCACATAGTTCCCAACTCTTCACTTTCTCTCTAGAACTTTCTCTCTAAACCACTTATCGCCCACTTTGAATCATGGTGTGATGTGTTTGTGAAATCAATAGCTAACAATTGGTATCAAGAGCCATGGTTTGATCACTCATCTTTCATGTGCTTGGTTTTAGTGGATTTCATAAGGTTTTTGGGGTTAAAAGTGTTTAGAAGAGTTGGAATCACTTGGATCATTTCTAGCGTTAATGTGTTGGATTTTGATTGTACTTTTGTGATTAGAATCATCACATGTGCTTAGGTTTTGATTTGGAAGGCTTGAATCATCGTGGTTGGATTGCTTTTAGCTTGTAAAGTGGTTGTTTTTTAAAGTTGTCTTAAGCGAATTGAGTCTCGTAGGACGTTTCTTCTAAGCGAGTTGAGGTTTGTCCAGAAGCGAGTTGTCACTTCTGCGAGTTGATACTTAAGCGAGTTGTCGCCTAAGCTAGTTGCTTTGAAAGCGAGTTGTTTGTTTCAGCGAGTTGTCTCTTTAGCGACTTGCGTTCTTGTGTTCTAAGCGAGTTGGTTTATGCGACTTGTCTGTTTCAGCGAGTTGTGCTCTAAGCGAGTTGGTTTATGCGACTTGGCTATTAAGCGAGTTGTCTCTATATGCGACTTGTGTTCTATGCGACTTGTATTTTAAGCGAGTTGACCTCAAAGCGTGTTGTTCACTAAGCGAGTTGACCTCAAAGCGAGTTGGTTAGGGTGCGACTTGTCAAGATTCACTACTTGTCTATTGAGACTTGTTACTTCTTCGTGCTACATTTTACAGTTGTTCTTTTGATTTTGTAAAATCCCATGAAAGAATCATTTTCCCGGTTTAATCAAAGAATAGTAAAATCCCATAGAATCTGTAACCATGTCTAACAACATACCTACTATTGTCTCTTCTGTTGCTGATGAAGTTCAAGTTGCTGGATCCGACACTCGTCCTCCTATGCTTGACAGAACTGATTATGACTCATGGGCTTAACGAATTAGGTTGTACTGTTTGGGAAAAGATAATGGGGTTAACATTCTTAAATCAATTGATGAAGGACCTTATCAGATTGAGACTTCCAGAGACACACTTGAAACTGCTGCGGATGGTACAGTGATCTTAGGTTTGGACAGACCAAAGATGTATGATGAGCTCAATGATAAGGAGAAAAGAGATACGATCTTGATATCGGGGCTTCAAACATCATACTTGTGGTCTACCAAAGGACATCTACAAGTTAATTAATCACAACTTTGAAGCCAAGGCAGTTTGGGACAATGTTAAGATGCTTCTCTCAGTGCTTGAATTGACCAAAGAAGCAGGGAATCTCAATTGTATGATGATTTTGAGAACTTTAAGATGAACTACGGTGAAAGTGTCACTGAATACTATGTGAGGTTCCACAAACTAGTGAATGATATGAGGAATATCAAAATGACCATGCCAAATATTGACTCAATTCAAAGTTTGTGAACAACATGAATCCGAATGGCACAAATTTGTCACCTCGGTCAAGCTAACCAAAGGATTAAGGCACACCAACTATGAGCAATTGTATATGTTTGAGCGAATGATTCTTGAAAAGTTCAAATCTAATCATGGAGATGCAAGCTCTTGAATGACTCAATGCATTCTACACCAATGTAGGATTACTACCAAAGCTTCGCAAGTCATACCTACTGGAAATGATAACCACAAACTCATTCCTGAGCCAAGGTTTAAGCAACCTGATGCTGAAGCAACCATGGAATATTTCATCAATCAACTGGCTCTTATGGTTAAGCAACCATGGAATATTTCATCCAATCTTCACAATCATGCTATTGTCAGAGATGGTAAGATCATGGTGCAACCAGTTCAAGGAAGACAGTATGAACAAGGAAAAGGTGGAGTAGGTGGAGGGTATGTGGCTAATCGAATCGTGGAAGGAATGCAAATCAAGGACAAGGAAAGCCAATCAAGTGCTACAACTGTGGTGGTGAAGGACATATTGCAAGGCGCACATCTCAGCGCCTCAAAATGCGAATATTTCGGGACAAGATCTTTCTTGGTGCAAGCTCGAGGATAGTGGTGCGGTTTTGGATGAAGAAGAGTTCTTTGTTTCTTCTTGAGGAAATGCCAAAACCTATGATCTTTGATGTGGATGAGCGGCCGGTTCGGGAAATAGGTCACAATCATCAAAATGCCTTTCAAGTTCTTGTTGTGATGCATTTGACTCGATGTCGATGATGAACCCATCGCCGACAATTTTCATGGCTAGCATTTCACCAATGGTTTCTCCAAAGGTCTCATCACCACAACAGGCTGGTCCATCTAAAGATTCAATCATTTCAGAGGTATTAAAACTATACGATGAAGTTGATGAGCAAGAGATACATAACAAAGTACAATTACATGAAACTGATGAATCAGATATTGATAATATGGATAATAGTAATATTGTCCCATATGATCAATATGTGATTCAAAGTGAAAGTGAGATCGTACCAAGTGATGCATCTTCTGCAGTCAATGATGACTATGTTTTTGATGAATACACTGCATGTGCCCTTGATGATTCTGTTGTCTCTAAACTGAATGCCTATAAAGAACAAGTTGCAATTTATGAACAACGTGCTAAGTTTGAGCTAACTACCCATGAGCAGGAAATGGATGACCAAATGCGTACAATTATTAGAAAAAGTAATTTTAGAGAAGAAATATTAAAGCAAGAGTTAAACTCCTTACAAGAAAAGTTTTCTAAAACTGTTAAGCAAAAGCAAGAACTTCAAGAAAATGTTAAAGTGCTTAAACAAGAATTTAATGCTAAGGAATCAAAACTTTTGAATGACTTTTCCAATCTAAAACCTTGAAAAATAAACTTGAAAACAAGCATGCGTACAAGGGAACACCATTCAGACTGCTCACATGATCACTAAGCACAGAATTTTAAGCGATAAGCATAGTATTCCCCTAGTAGATGAACCAAATCCCGAGTATTGTAAAAAGGCTAAAGCTTTTCATACGATTGTATATGATGGTAATGAGATCCTCAAGCCTAAGAAAACACCATCATGTATTGGAAGCACAGAAGAGGATAGAAAATTAGAAGATGCCTCTAGGGAGAAAATGGATAAGAAGTTAAAAGATCCTGAGTGCAAAAAGCAAAACATAACGATCAAACCTCATGATTACACAAAAGAAAATTGGATTTCCCTGAACATGTTTAAGCCTCAAACTCAATTAACCCCAGAACAAGTTTTTTGAAAAAAAGGCATGGATAAGCAAAAAGCAAATGTACTTGTTGAAACAAACACTCCCCTTAGGAAAGTGCCTCCGATTCGTGTATCCTCCGAATACACAAATGCATTTAGTTCCTAGATCTATTCCCACCAAGAGCAAGACCTTAATCGGCAGTATGTTGTTTATCAACTATTCGTTGATTTTGAGAAGACATGTAAGAAGAGAATCACACCTACGGGGATGGCGAAGGGAAAAGGGTTTTGAGCAAACTAAAGAATGCTATTTAGCGAGGTCATACCTTTCTTTAAGCAATTAAAAGTCAATTTGAGAGTCTTCAAAGGGATAGACTCGGATATTAAAGAAATGGAAAAGGAATTTGATGCAATGATAATTGAGGTCAATGATTATGAGCGGAACTCAAATATAATGAAATTGAAAGGAAGAATCGCATATCTTAAATGAGAACTTAGTATTGAGTTGTGTGGCTCAAGATGTGTTTTATCTTGTTACTAAGCATTCTATTACCGCTCTCAATTTCATGAATTATCTGTTGCTTTGAAAGTTTCCCATGATCGTGTCATTGAGCTTGAAAACAAAAACTCAAAACTAAATGAGAAAATTGACCAGGATGATCACGATAATTTGGTAAAACACTTTTCTAAGCTAGAAGTTGAACATTTTGATTTACACCTAAAATATCAACATCTAAAAGAAAATGTGAAAACCTCAAACATCAAGATATCCTCGGATGTTCCGAGTTTGATGCGATTTTGAAATAAACAAACGTGATGAACAAATTCGAGCTCAACGTAACACGATCGAAAAGTTAAAACCCAAATCTCACAATTAAAGGGTGAAAAGAACAATGTGTTGGCTCTCAAATGCCACCTCCTTTAGATTCTCAATTTTCTCAAAACTTTCATCTTCAAAACATCATTAATGTACTACAACATGAAAATGAGAGTTTTGTAGAAGAAAATGAAAAGGTCAAACGACACTTCAAAGAGTTATACGATTCAATGAAAGTCACTCGTGACAAAAACAAGGAAAAAATAACTTCGTTACAAAAGGAAATTGAGAATCTGAAGAGTCAGGTAAAAGGGAAAATGTCACTTGTCTTTAATGAGAATGTTGCATCAAAGTCATCGCATATTCTAAATATCTTGTGTTATTAAATACATTCCTCCTCATCTTAGAAATAACGAACTTGTGTTTCATAACTATTTATGTCACCTTAAGGATAGTCTAGAATGTCTCCGTGAGATTGTAGAAGAGGATAGCATAAATAAGCCACTTGATAGTGAAATTAGGTATGCATGCTTATATGCCAAACGATCTCAGGAGCTGTTCATTTTGTTTAAGAGCAACATGCCCTAAATCTTTATGTGAGAAAGATAAAGCTGTGATGCCTTGTTCTATGCCTAGTGCTAAGTATGCAACCCATTCTATGCCCAGTGTTAAGAAAGTGAACTTTAATTTGCCTTCAAGTAGTTCAGATCCTAGCACTTCTAAACCTCAAATGCAAAAAGTAGCAAAACCAACTAATGTTCCCATTCCCTCTACAGGAGTAAAAAGTGACACCAAAGCGAGCAGGTTAAAGCCTCAAGTCAACACAAAGAATGATAGGACCTTGCAAGCTAGGAATGTTCACTGGAAGAGACTAGAAGATCACCTTAGGAAGAATGAAACTATGTTGAATAAAACGAATCGTGTTGATTCTAGTGTTAGCCCTAAGCATGCTGTAATTAATGCGAATTCTGCTACTTTTGGCAAAACATGCAATGATGATTGCTTGGTTTTTGTTACTAATTATGTATGTGGTGTGAATGATATGAGTAATACTGCAAAATCTCCTGTTAAAATGGTTAACACTAGGCAACAGGGTAAAAAGGTCAGAAGACCAAGGAGGAAGAGAGCTAGAAAACATTGGAAACCAACAGGAAGAAAATTTAGTAATGTAGGTTACCATTGTATTCCTACTGGCCGTAAATTCAATCTTAATTTGTCGTGCCCTAAATTATCTAGATCAATGCCCATTAGGAAATGGATGCCCACTGGTAGAACTATACCTTTAAGAAGTGAACATACTTTGAATAGATCTACTGTTTCTACTAGCCAGGTACCAACCTCTAATGATTTTATTGATTATGTTTCTGATGTGGATGTTCCAATATCACTTTCTAACCAAGTGGAACCCATTCTTGCATGGGGATCCCAATTATCCAGTTATCCATTTTTGTCTGTGTTCAACTACAGGTCGTTCAAATCATTATGTGGTACTTGGACTCAGGCTGTTCCAAGCATATAACTAGAGATCGCTCGCGGCTCATGAACTTCGTGAGTAAATTCATCGGGACTGTTAGATTCAGGAACGACCATTCCGGTGCAATAATGGGTTATGGATATTATGTTGTTGGTGATAGTGTAATCTTTAGGGTATATTATGTTGAAGGTCTTGGTCATAACCTGTTTTCTGTTGGTCAATTCTGTGATTCCGATCTAGAGGTGGCTTTTAGAAAACATACTTGTTTCGTTAGAGAACTTGATGGTGTGGAACTTTTAGGAGGAACACGTGGTACAAATCTATACACTATTTCTACCGAAGATATGATGAAGTCTTCTCCAATCTGCTTGTTGTCAAAGGCTTCTAAAACAAAGTCATGGTTATGGCATCGTCGTCTCAATCACTTAAACTTTGGCACCATTAATGATCTTTCCAAAAAGGACCTTGTAAGAGGCTTACCCAGATTAAAGTATGAAAAAGATCATCTTTGTTCAGCATGCCAATTGGGAAAAAGCAGGAAATATGCCCACAAACCCAAACCCGCAAACTCAGTTATGGAAGTTCTTCATATGGACTTGTGCGGACCTATGAGAGTACAAACGATAAATGGGAAGAAATATATATTAGTGGTTGTTGATGAATACTCTCGATTTACTTGGGTTAAGTTCTTGAGGACAAAGGATGAAACTCCGGATGTCATCATCAAACTTATCAAGCAGATTCGTGTTCGACTTAACAAGATCATTAGAATTGTTCGAGCAGACAATGGCACGAGTTCGTTAACAAAGACTTAAGTCAATTTTATGAAAGTATTGGAATCGGTCATCAAAGAAGTGTTCCACGACGCCTCAACGAGCGGTGTAGTTGAAAGACGAAATCGGGCCCTTGTTGAAGGTGCAAGAACAATGCTAATTTTCTCAAAGGTTTCAATGTTTCTTTGGGTGAAGCCATTGCCACCGCTTGCTACACCCAAAATCGTTCCTCATACACACCACTCATGGAAAAACTCCATACGAACTTATCCATAAGCGAAAACCCGATCTCTCCTACCTTCGTGTATTCGGTGCTCTATGCTATCCAACGAATGATGGTCAAGATTTAGGTAAATTAAGAGCTAAGGCGGACATTGGAGTTTTTGTGGGTTATGCATCTAACAAGAAGGGTTACCGAATCTACAACAAAAGAACTCGAGATATCATGGAAACTATTCACGTTACGTTCGATGAGCTGTCTGGACAAATGGCTCCAGCACGATCAAGTTCTGGACCCGCATCTCAACCTTTGATTAGTAGTCCTATTAGTTCTACTCTAATACAAAATCCCTCATCAGCAATTCCATATGTACCCCCTTCAGAAGATGATTTGAAGAAATTGTTTGGTCTAATGTTTGATGAATACTATGAGCCTACTGCTAATGATCAGACAGATCCATCAACAGAGGCTGTCACTAACCCATTCAACATAGATAACCCATCAGTTTCTATGTCATTGAGTCAAGAGGCGCCTACTGCAGATCACTCATCCTCATCATCAAATCCTCAATCATCTAGTGTACATCATGGAAATGTATGCAGAGCCACGATGAAGTAAACCCTTTGCCACTCCGGAAGATGCACCGTTTGAAAATATTTTGCCCACGATCCATCATCGAACCATCTTCATCGGGGAAAACAACTCTGCTACCTCGGTTCTTCAACCACAACCACACGAGCATTTCGGAAAATGGACACACGATCATCTCGTTGGATAATATTATAGGAATCCTCTCGTTGGTATCCACCCATAAGCAAGGTTGCAACGGATGCCTTATGGTGCTTCTTCAATTTTATCTTGTCAAAAGTCGAACCAAAAGATGTCAAAACCGCAATGTCGAGGACGATTGGTTCAATGCAATGCGGGAAGAAATTCATGAGTTTGACCGACTTGATGTTTGGGAATTAGTACCAGCTCACGAGTGTGCTATGATCATTGCACTCAAATGGATCTTCAAAGTGAAACTTGATGAGCATGGGGATGTATTAAAGAACAAGGAAAGACTTGTTTCAAAAGGATATCGTCAAGAGGAGGGTATTGACTTTGAGGAATCATTTGCTCCGGTTGCACGTATTAAGGCAATGAATCTTCTTAGCTAATCTTGCTAGTAAGAACATGGTGGTTTATCAAATGGATGTAAAGGCGCCTTTCTTAATGGAGATCCGAAAGAAATCGTACGTCGGTCAACCGAAGGTTTTGTGGATCTGATCGTCCTACTCATGTCTATCGCTTAAAGAAGGCTCTTTATGGTGCGAAACAAGCTCCAAGGGCATGGTATGACACTCTGTCAAAGTTCCTCTTATCTACTAGATTCAGCAAAGGAGCGATGGATCCACATTGTTCACCGAAAGTCGCAAACACTTAATTCACTTCCAAATCTATGTAGATGATATTATTTTGCCTCGACCGACCCTCTTGAATGTGACCGTTTTGAAATGAAATGGGCTCCAAATTTCAAATGTCTATGATGGGACAAATGTCATTTTCTTGGGATTACAAATTTCACAAAGTCCGGAGGCATTTTTATCAATCAATCTAAATATGCAAATGAAATTTTAAAGAAATTTGGATTTGATACTTGTGACACCGTTGACACTCCCATGGTGGGCGCACCAAAGCGGATGAGGACCACTCGGGGATCATGGTAGATCAAACTAAATATCGTAGTATGATTGGATCACGATGTACCTCATGACCGATGAACCGATATTCATTCATTGTATGCATGTGTGCTAGATACGGGCTAAGCCTACCAAAAGCACCTTGAGGCGGTTAAGCGGGCCTTTGGTATCTCCAAGGTACCATTAACATGGGACTTTGGTATCCTAAGGACACCAACATGTCACTAACAGCATATGCAGATGCAGACCATGCAGGGTGTCAAGATACACGTCGAAGCAAATCAGGTGTTGCTCAATTCTTGGGAGAAAAACTCGTAAGCTGGTCTTCTAATAAACAAATGAGTACGTCGATATACTCTACAGAGGCTGAATACATCGCCATGTCATCTTGTTGTGCTCAAATCCTATGGATGAGATCCAAACTATCTGACTATGGCTTTGACTTCAACAAAATTCCTCTGTATTGTGATAACAAAAGTGCCATTGCTCTCTCCTGCAACAACGTTCAACATTCAAGAGCAAAGCACATCGACATTCGACATCACTTCATTCGGGAACAAGTGGAAAGAGGTGTGGTAGAACTCTACTTTGTGAGAACTGAATATCAGCTAGCAGACATCTTCACTAAAGCACTCCCTCGAGAACGTTTCGAGTTTATTCTTCCACGACATGGTCTAAAGAGTCTACAACCGGAAACACTGAAACGTCTTCAAGAGGAAGACGAGGAGTAAAAGCTTTTCTTCATTTATTTTTGTACATATTTTCGTCAAAAACAAAATACAAAATTATAAAACCAACAAAAAGAAAATAGAAAAATATAAAACTTTCAAAAAAAAAAATCCATAAAAAATTTAAAAATCTGAAAATTCTCAAAAAATATTGTCATTTTTTTTGTCTTGCTCCTTTTATTCGATTTCATCTACGATCTTTGTGTTGTCATTCAAAGAGTGACACGGGTCTTTAGATGAAGTTCGAATGTACATAATTTGTTTAAAAAAAATGAGATGGAGAAAAATGGTGGCTTACTGTTATTTCAGACTGTAACCTGTGTTTAAACAGAAAGAACAGAGTTATGCTTAATCTAATTTTTAAAATATCATGCTCTGATTCTAAAAAACCAAATGTTTGTCGGCAAAAAGACAAATGTTTCCTTCACAAATATTTTTCTTTCTAAATATTCTTCTGAAAAATATTTATCATCAAATGAAAACAAATTGCTTTGAAAATAACTTGGACCATATTTTTGAAAATCATCTGGGCTTATTCTTTGACAAAATCTCTAACTCTCAATCAACAACTCATGTCATTGATTGAGGGGGAGAATGATTTCATTAACACACAAAGTTATTTTTCAATCAATTGGCACGTACTCAAGCAGGGTCTATGTTTGAATAATCAAAATGAACAATGTTCTTTATCAAATAGATCTAGACCAAGGCTAATGTCATGTTTTCAAAAGATACTCAAGCATGTTTAATCATTGGAGTTTAAAGTCTCAGATTTGATCCTTATCGGTTAAATGTTTTCATAAGCAAGTCACAATTCTCCTCAAAAGTCTTCAAAAACAATTTAAATCAATAGAGATCACAAATCTCAAATGACTTGAAAATTGTGATCGGGGGAGATTTTGTGATTTAAATTGGATTTAAACTGATAACTCAATAAATGGTTGTGAAAAGTGTTTAACATGTAGTCCCTCCTACATATGTCAAACGATTTCAAAATTTTCCATGCATATGTTAAGGGGGAGCATCTATATCAAACCAAAAGGATTGAAGCGTGATTGATTTGTCTCTAAGTGCGAGTTTTCCTAATATGTGCAAAACACTTTCGAATCTCGATGCACATATTGAGGGGAGAAACTTTTGAAACCACATCCTTTCCCAAAAATATCTTTAACGAGATTTGAAACACTAATTTTGATCGGAAGGTGATGTAGATATTTTAGAAAATATTAATCAAAGAAGTGAATTATTTCTCTTGCCTCCATGTGCTAAAATGATTTCAAATATCGATGCACATGTTGAGGGGAGCTTTTTCGAAATATCAAAACAATTCGGTACATAATGCTTTGATAATATCTCACAAGTACTGGATTGATTTTCAAATGGTTTTCAATTGGTTCTAATGGTGAAGAACAATACCAAAAGACCGACAAAATTTACTTTATGTATGGAGATATAAGGATGGTTAGGTTAGGTATTCGTTCCTACGATCCCTTGAGCCGGAGGGATCTACAGGGGACAATCCACTAGATAGTGTAGAAGTCCTTAGGTATGATGAAAAAGGAGAAAAGTAAGAAATGGGAAGAGTGTGGTGAGGAGAGCTAGAGGCTGGAATAATCCCAACAAGGTTCTAGTTATGAAGTCTCGGTAAGCTTGAAGGGTTGAAGAATGAAAAAGAAATAAATGTAAAAGGGTGAAAAGAAATAGCCCTCCGACAATTCAACCTTAGGGCAAAACCGGTTCAACACATATACTCTTGGTTGTTACTAAGGTAACACCTGTATTGAAGACAAGGCGTCATGGACCCCGGTGACGCCTCGCACTACATCTTCCCAAGCTACTCAAGTTCCTCTTAAAACGACTTGTTTCATTCTCACGGGAACCTACATTATCTATCGACTATCTCTTAGAGATGGTTGATATTGAAGAAGGAGACCTCTCCTAGTCTCGACATAGGAACCAAATGTGCACTATTGAGTCTAGAGCCACGAGATCATCAATTAATCTCATTAGGACACAGTCAATGAAGACTCATTGTTCCACACAATGTGGAAAGTGAGAATATATCTTATGAGTCCTACGCATTATCCTTGTGGTATTGCCAAAACATCTGAGTGATATGCCAACATACTCACAATGAAGATGGAAAGCTTTCTAGAGCCAACATCAAACAAGCTCTTGGTCGGTGGCATGTGAGATCTATCCAATAGATCAACCATGTGACAACTGAACAGAAAAAATTGGGCGATTCAAAATTATGAATCAATCATGGTTCAGGTTATGGATTGACGGATACCTTTGAAAAACCAGTCGTTGTGCGCAAAAATCATTTTTCTATGGCACATCGACTGTGTATTACATTTTCAAATATCAAAAGATGTTTAATATTGATAATTGATTTTCTTTAAAACCTTCGTTGTATTGCACAACACCTTATATTAAGCAAGACACGATTGTTTTCAAATCACTTTTCATCAATCGGTGAATCTCGATTATTGGTTCACTCGCTCAGTGTTGTCTTCTTTGAGGCGTTCGGTTTGAGAACGACTAAAGAAGTCGCGAAACCCCTGTCAAGGAGATTCTTAGGAAGCGCACGATCACAGGCGGTGCTTGTCTTGATCAACGGGAACCGTGGGCGTGTACCTCAATTCAACGAAAGTGATCAAAGACACTTTCATGCGCTTTATTGCTAGCGTTGTATGCGGGTACACCCAGCGATTGCGGTGATCGAATTGAGAGATCAATCCATAGCCGCATGCTCACACACACATTCATTTCTAAAGAAATCATGATAAGTGCATCATCGACTCGATATTTATACTCCATGCTTACCGCTGCTGCGCAAATATCATGAATCAACTAAAGCTTCGCTACTCGATGAGAAGAAATCATGATCCGAATGTGAGCATGTCGGTCCAATGTCACAACTTCACATAATGTCAATGCTATAGAGGAAGAGTCAGAGATTTATGGTAGTTGATGATCTCAAAGCTGGCTCAAAACTCATTATCACGTGGATCAGTTAAAGACCTCCACTTGGATTAACCAAACATGCAAAACATGAAGAATCAAAGACTATGAGCTACTGAGCAAAGAAATTAACCAAGAATCCTAGAATAATCAAATGTAATATCTGTTTGTATTCATTGTAAATTGAGGTGACCTCCCTTAGGGGGAGATTGTTAGGATTTAGAAAATCCTGTTGTTAAAGTGTCGGTCACCTCAAGTATATGTAATCGTTAGAAAGCTCGTAGTCGTAGTTATTTAATGTTAGTTAGTATTTAGTTAAGTAACAACGTGGAGGACGGACGGGTCTTTACCCACCGTGTGCACGATCCATGACCCGTGGGGCGTTCTTTGTAAGACACTATAAACACCTCTACCTCCCAAGGTGGGGTTGGAGCTCAATACCATTTTCTTTGTTTCACATAGTTCCCAACTCTCTCTTTCTCTCTCTAGAACTTTCTCTCTAAACCACTTATACACCCACTTTGAATCATGGTGTGATGTGTTTGTGAAATCCAATAGCTAACATTGTTAGCGGTAATCTATCATTGCATTGTTTAAAACCATGGTGAGGAATTGCCATTTAAGTTTTTATAAATTGTTAGTACAATACCTACGTATTTTGACACGGCAGAAGAACCGGCGGCAATTATAACTGGCTGTTCCATTTTTTCAATCTGAGCGTCCTCAAATTTCTCAGCAATGTCATCCTACATAGTGAACTCAATAACATTACCACTGTAAAGATCTGAAATTCATAAGAGAGGTGATAAACCCTGCCGGCTCATTTTTTGAACAAAAGAATTTAAAGATAAACCAATGCACCTTAAATTTTCAATATCTACTTTTCTAAAGACAATTGCTTCTTGGTTGGCACTTGGTTTCCGTGTAAGCTCTCCTACCGACCGCAAACAACCTATGTAATCTGTGAGGAGAAAAGTGTTAGCATTTTACGATTCTATTTGGTGTTAAAATTTCAAGAGCTGAAAGACGACCTGTCAGAATCGGGTATTGCATTCGGCCCATTGCATCTTCTGTAGGGATTATGTGCTAAAGCTGGTTATATGAAACAAAATCAAAGTAGTGGTGCGGGATGTTTGGTGCTTGTATAGCATCAAATTTTGTGGCTTTCCCAAACTTGAGGCTTGTTTTGTTGTTAATGGTCTGCTGGTAAGAATTGGTTGGCTCACACAAAAACTCTGAAATCCTGTAAACCTCTCCAAGCTTGCTTTTTGGGTTGAAGTAGTCAATCTCCTTGACATTCATGTTCCTTTGTATGGCATTACCCTGTTGATGGTGAATTCTTATCAGACAAATCGTAACTGGAGCTACATCTTATATATGCTATGTGAATTAATGCATATCTCTTGATCTATCAAGATACAACAATACTCAGTTTCTTTTTTTTTCCAGCAAAGCCTGCTGCATTCTTTTTTTCGTAAGTGACTGAAACCCATTTTCTGTATACTCTAGCTTCAAGGACCTTGTTGTGACATGTTGGTGTTAGTTGACGAATTGTAACAGTCTGCGGTGCACTGGTAAGTTCAATCGCTTTGTCTTTGGAGGCATGTGGCACCAAAGTAGTTGCATTTCCTTCCATTGTGCTGCCAAGTGTTAAAAAAGAAAATTAGATACCAAAAAAGTGTTTTAAAATTGACAACGATAAAGGGAATAAGCATTTCAGCACTATGATTAAGATACATGGCACGGAAAACTGGTGGTTTGAAAATCTACCTGTCGCTGATGAATTTTACAATAAGTTTATAAAAGCAAAAGATACTAACATGCGATTCTGATGGCATCATGTAAAGAATGTTAATGAGGAAAAGATTGTAGGAAATTTTGTATGAGCCTAAAGCAAAAGTGAACCTGAATTCTAAGGCGGTGCTCACAATAAAAAGACACACTAAAAACATTTAAGAAAAAAAAAAAAAAAAAAAAAAAGCGAGAATCAAAGGGAACCCAGTTGGCAACAAAAAAGCAATAAACTTGTTTTCCAAAAAAGGCAAATATTAAACCCTACATTTGTGTTGTGAAAACAGAGGGTGCGCCTGATAGTTTTTTCAAAAAATCTTTGTAAACAATATTTTTTTTGTCACATTTAGCCTTTCATTTTCTTCTTGTTTAATAAGAACTTTTAGTCCATGAGCAGATGTAGCTCTAGAAGCGACATACAAGCGCCCATGGCCAATGATTGATTCGGGAAGGTAAGCGTAATTTTGTTTAAAGATTGGCCTTGGCTTTTGCTTATTTTCATAGCATAACATAGTTTTATTGGGAGGCGAGTTTGTTTAAACACAAAGGAAGATCACGGATCTTTATGGATGAGCGGTATCCTGTGGATAAAAACTTTTAGCCGACTCTTGTGCACTGATGATTTGCACTTCAATAAGCACGGACATCGGTGCGTGACTATCATCGTGTCCCATTTAGACCACACCTTAAGTTAACATTTCTCGGCAACATCACGGTGATCCAACCTTAAGCTGCAGCTCATGCGGTGGGAATCCTGACAGCTTAAAGGTGTTTATATATTCAGGAGGGTATAACATCTCAGTTTCAGCTCCGCTGTTTGCAATTGGTATGGCTATATCATAACTTGCATAAGTTGTTATTTCACCATCAACCATCGATAAAACTTTTGAATTAATAATATCTGCTGTTTCATTCTTCGGACAGACGATCGCCTTTTCTTGTAGAGTAATTGTTGAAGGTGTTTGAAGTGTAGGCTGATCGTAGATGAAATCTATGAGATTTGAGAGGCCTTCTTCGTCATCCTGTATACAATATCTATTCAGGATTTCTACCCATGCTGTATCTCTGCTGTCTTCTTTATCAGGCTCGCCAATGTTACCATTACCAATATCAAGAAGCCATGATGCAAATGAGGTCGCTAAGCTCTGCTCTTCTAGGCTCAAATCTGAGCGGAAAAGCCTCATATTTTTTTAAGTGTCATAACCTGAAAGCATGGCCACATGTGAGATTCTCCAATAGATGATGCTATTACTTCCATTTTTGGCGCGCCTTTCTTGACTGGGAGTGTTTGGCGGAAATCACCGCCTAAAATGATTGTTTTCCCACCGAACAAAACATCCGGTGCATCTAATATGTCTCTCAAAGTCTGATTGTGCAAAAGATTGCACTACCAGGCTTCGATGAGGATTAAAGAAATGAGGGGTGTGTGTTCCAGCCAAGGCTCGCCTGTAACCCGAGAATAAGAAATACTAAGACACTACGTTAAGTGATTACGGAGGGTAGGACCTGCGAACCACCTCTGCGTGAGAGTAAGTATGAGTTATGGTTGTATAAGTGTGTGAAAGTAAGGAGATGAGTGTGAAATGAGCATACCATAAACCATCGTCCGTCTAACCCATTTATAGTGAAAGAAATACGGTTAGAGGCACTCTTGCATGAATATCGGAGATCATGGGGCGTCCATGATTGTGGATAACCGCTAGGGGTTAGTGACCCGTTCTCGAGACTTGACGGGAAGCCAAGAGAGAGGGAGATCGTGGGTTTGACTAAGTCGAGGTTCCTTATCCATTGTTCCTTCGTCGGCCATACCCCGAAGGGCTCAAGGCTCGGTGGCGAATTCCCTCGGGTAACCTTGTACCAACGAATGGTTTGGCGCCTATGGATATTTGAATCCTAACTTGGGCTTTCGTATGGAAGGGCTTCGACCGTCTCGGAGGTGTCCTTGAGCTACTCGGAGGTACATCATCAAGCCCCTAGTCGAAAGTGATGCATATGGCGAGAAGGCATTGCTTTCGACTTCATGCTTGAAAAAACACCATCATCTTTGCTAAATATGCTAGTTGGGAGATAACTACGCAACTAACCAAGCGCATTCAATGCTAATTAAATCATCCGACTACCCTTCTGGTGATCATTTATCCCATGTAACCCGGAGACCAAAAGTCTTTATTTAAAATTTAAAAGTGGCTTGGCTTGGATAAGAGTAATCTAGATGGACACGTGTGTGAATTAGGAGGCGGTAAAAAGGGGTATTTAAGGGAATATGATGAAACCCTAAAATACTTTTACTCTCTCCGTCTTCATTTACACGATAAACTTTCAAGCGCCCCATCTTCGAAAACCAAGGTAAACACTTTTCTCCTCTTGTAGATTGTTTCAAAAAATAGGAACATGGATTCTAAGTTTATTATAAAACAACAAAAGTGCACTTTGTCTGCTGAAGATTTGCATGATCATTTAGCCGATTATCCTATTCCAAGAGAACATAAAGTGATGCTACCCAAACCTTCTCAGGGTATCTTTGATGCTCCTACAGGTTTCGTAGGGTTGTATACACATGCATTTAGTCACTCAAATCTTAGGATTCCGTTACATCCACTGATTTTAGAGTTTATGCAATACTACAAAGTTCACATCTCTAGGTTTAATCCCTTTGGTTTTGCCAAGCTGACCACATTCATAGTGATGTGCAAAGCATATGGCCATGAACCAACATTATACTGCTTTTAAGAGGATTCTTGAACTTGTACCACAGGGGCAATTGGTTGACACTAGCAAAAGACACGAGGCGAGATGTACCGAACTCGTTTGGGAAAGTGTACACAAACATATCGGGTTGGAAGTGTAGCTTTTTCACGTGCAAGATACTATTGTTCCCCTATATATTCGAGCTGTGAACAAGGAAAATAGGTATAATGCTAAGCGGTATAATGACCCCCGCCTACGAGGTTCGGAGTGATCCTTGTTATCGGTAGCTTGGTCAAATACCTGCGGATGTGCAAGTATTCCCTAGAGCCATTTTATACATGGTGGGATTGCTCGAGTTGGGAGGGTCTCCCAAGAAGCCTATGATCATATACCAAGGACAGTATGTTTATCCACTTTTATTTAAGTAGGACCAATGTAGCGATATTTATTTGTCTTTGTTTCTATTTTGCAGAGATGTCATTCAGAAACTTTATGTACAAAGACTTGGATGAGGACTTAAGTTTCATGCCTGCGGAGAAGGCTGAAGAGTCTTACGGTGTCGGCTCTCCTTCAACGTCTGTGAATAACAATGATGTAGATATTCTCAAGCCAGAACCCATTGCATCAGCATCCCCGCAACTTGCGTTGGAGGGTCCATCCCAACTGGTGGAAAATGTTGCTGATTCGGACGATCCTGCGGATGAGGATGTCTCTGTCTTTGGCTCAACAGGAATAGCAGACAGGTTGAAGAGTAGGAAAGGAATAGCCGCCAAAGCTATGAAATCCAACAAAAGGAAGAACCCCCTGCCTACCTCTGGGAGTAGAGTTGTGAAGCAGAAGAGTACCGAGGGCAGAAAGTTTGTCAAGTCTGCCTTTGAATTACCCGATGAATCCGTTGAGGTTCATGGTAAGTATGTTTGTCTTATGAGACATTGTTAAGTTATAAATTTAACTGTTATGCTAAACTGTATACATTGTGTTACTCATAGGTCTTCCAGAGACGAAGGAGCTTCCAAATGCCTTAGCCTGTCATCGGATTGTTGACCATGTGACCCCCGGTGGAAGAGTATGCTAGAGAACATGTCCATTGAGAAGTTACATGACATGCATGATAATGGGGTTGCGAGGCGGCGATTATGGATAATCACTTGAATGCCAAGACCGGGGGTTGCTCGAGAACCGTGTGGCTGGAAGCAAAGTGTGGCGAGATTGAGGGAACATTGAGAAGAACCCGTCGTCCAAGACCTTCGAGAAAAGATGGCTCGATTGACCGTGGGCGTGGCAATCTCAAGCTGGAAGAAGCCAAGGTTATTACTCTCACCTGGTCGAATCTTGCTCTCGAGGCTAAGTGCTGCTGGGTTGGAAAGTGAGAAGGTTAGGCTTGGAGAGGTAGAGGTGAAGTTGAGGAGGAGATCGATGGCCTGCAAATGAGGTATAAGATCTTTGCGAAAGATCTTGCGAAGTTGTTTGAAGGTGGTGCCTTACATAGCCATGGAACTCTACCACGGTGACGAGATGGGAGCTCGGATGTGGAAGGTCATCAAGTCGACCCTATTTCATGGACGGTGTTTGGCTCTGGAGGAGGCCGCCAAAGCAGGTAGCTGTGGACCTCTCCAAGATTGAATGCTACCGTCCCACAAGGCTGAATATGATGAGGCGGGAAATGCATTGCAACTACTGAGTACTCCTTCCTTGCTTGAGGCAACCAAAGATCAATGGCACCCCTCGAAGATCTCCCTGTCTAAGAAACCTCGGAAATTGAAGCCTACCACTCCAACCAAGAAGACCATGTCTACTAAGCCGGTCTCAAGTACAACCTCCTCCACTCCTCTCCAGAAGAAACAAGAATGAAGGCTGCTCTGTTAGCGGTAATTTGGTTCCAAAGGTGGCATGTACCATAAGACAATTTATTTTATGTGACAATGTGTCTTGTTTCCCAAACAATTTAAATGCTTGTGATGTATGGCCATGGGCCAAGAACAATTTGACAGAGTCTAGGCTCCTCATGTAGGTATAAGAGGCGTAGCCATATTTTGAATGCAATAGTGTAGAGGACATACCTCTACATACTTAAGCAAGTTTGTTATGTAAACTTCTCTTACGCCATTTTGCGGCTTAAAATTTACAACCTAAGGTTCAACAACCTCATTGTGTGTAAATTACAACACCAAGAATATAATGGCCAACTTGACCATTGATGAGGTCGCGACCACTCTATCTCAAATTCCTTACATAGCATGGCTTTGTTAAAAAAAAATTTTTACAAGCGCCAAAATCTACTAGGAGAGTTAATGTGAATGTTTAAGTTGGCTTTGAATAATAAGGCATATGTTACACCTCAAGCCATTCGACATTGAAACTCATTAACGACTTGGTTGAACAAATCTTTGTGTTTAAGAAACGAAGCAAAGAGATTTGTGGAAATGTATTATTATCATTGAATTGGTAGGGAGGATTACATCATTCTTGAAATGAAAACTAAGACAACTACCAATAATGTGTGCTTTCCTTGAGAAGCTATTGATTACAAGAAAAAGTTAAAGTACTTTTAAACATAGAACTTTCGAAGGTTGTACCATTCCATGTCTGTCGATGGGTTCTCCGAGAAGAGTGGCAGTTGTATGCTCCATTGCCGTAGGCCTCGGCTACCATGTAGGGTCCTTCCCAAGTTGGTCCCGTTTTCCACGATACTGCTTTGCTTGCCTTTGTTGAGGCGCCGATATTCTCCGGGCTTGAAAGTGGAAGGTCGACCCTTTGTTATAGTAGCCTTGATCTTATGTTTGTGTATTGCTTCTCGGATGGAGGCTATTTCTCTTCTTTCTTCTAGGAGATCAAGGTTTTCCCCGATCCTATCATCATTTGGGAGGAATCATACGTTGCCACGCTCCGTATGTACAATTAGTTCGAAGGATGACCGCTTCATTCCGTATGTTAGGGTGAAGGGAGTTTCTCCGTTGCTTGACTTAGGATGTGTCCGGTGAGCCCATAAGACTTGAGGGAGCTCGTCCACCCATCCATGATGAGTTCGACCTAGCCTTTTCTCGATCCCTTTGACAATTTCTCTGTTTGTAACCTCCACTTGTCCATTACCTTGTGGGTGATAGACGGATGTCCAGGATTGCTTTATGTTGAGCCCTTGACAGAAGTCATAGAAGACTCCTTCGACAAACTGTTTCCCGTTGTCGGATATGATGATGTGGGGCACTCCAAATCTGCACACAATGTGTTCCCATACAAACTTCTCGATCTGTCTTCCTGTCACTGAGGCTAGGTGTAACGCCCCGACCCGACAAGGGTAAAGGAATCACAAGTAATGGTGTCATATCAAAGCAAACATAAATATCCAAAAGAAATCTTAACATAAATATTGAAATAATTCAAGTCAAAAGACTTCAATACATAGGTCCCAGCGGAAAAATAAACTCCAAATGAAATATCTGAAATATAAAGTCTTAAATGGCATCATAAGATCAAGCTAAATATCTCTAAGGTAAGTCCACTCAGCACTCATCCCAAAGCAAAACCCAGCTCCAATGCTTAGATACTTGCCGCGGAAGAAAAGAAATCGGTGAGCTCAAAAGCCGGTGAGCAGATATACAAGCAAAGCGAATACGAAAGCAACGAATACGAAATAATGTGAAAGAAAGATAGCGAAATCATAATCCTTTCAAAGTATAAATCAAAATAATAGAATAAGTTTTATAGCTAACTACCTCGAGCCCGACACATATGCCATGTCATAATCATATCATATTCATATTCATATTCATAATCACGTGAGCAACATTTGTAGGGGAGACCTACGAGTTATGAAGGGCGTGCATGCACGACATCAATCATCGAGATAACATCTGATATAACATATAATATATAACATATAACAGATCTAGGATGCACCCATATCGCCCACAAACATATATTGATAAACTAATATAACTTGAGCTCATAACGAGATATGAGATAAGGGGCGTGGCGAACTTCACTCTCGCCTAGAGTCATGTCGAAGTGCATCATCGACACGGACATGGAACCCCATGACTAGTTATTATTTGGCTCGGTGTCAAACTATCTTAGGTCAAATTAGAATGTCAAAGCCGACATAGATCATACTTTATCAAAGATTGAATCATGTTTTCAAAGTCAAAGTTTTCATATCATATAGTTCAAAATCAAATGTTTTATGATTCAAAATCAAGTTCGGATAAGCAATGACTCAAATAACAAAATAGGGTTCATAGCAAGGCTTAGGAAATCCTAATATAAAAGCTAACGAAAAGAAAGCGTTATAAAGAACCTTCTTGAAAAGGTCGAATATCATGCCTTATTCCAAAGCAAATGATCGGCGAAAACACGGAAAGCAAAGGATTACTCCTTATTCACGAACCTATACACATTAACGATCGTACATGTTATTTATGATTCCATAATCGTCGAAATGATCTTTTAGTATTTGGTGTTCATACTTAATGTATTTAATGATCTTAATTCTTTAGGGTTTATAATTAAATGAGACTTAAGTGTTTTATAAACAATATCGTATATTAAGGTTCATTATGTCATTTATTAAAGTTTAGGGTTAAATGTGAAAATAGTTTAAACGTCATAACTCACAAATGAAATAACAATTAATATACTCGACTTCAAAACCTAATCGACTCTCATTATGTTCTAGGGTTTCTCATTCTTTAATATCATATTAATGTGCATTTACTTACATGTTACGTCTTTTAATGACTCGTTACTTAACCTAACATGTAATGAAAACAATCTTTCCTTTCATACTTCACCATACACGTTCATGATTTTATGTGACATACAAGTTACTTATTACTCGGATTAATTACACGTGTACACATTTACAAGTTCACTTGACTTATAATAACGCACGCATATGAGACACGGTTCACAAACCATTAGGGTTTGGCATACCTTATTCGGTTCACATATCAAACTAGGGTTTATGTTTACATGACCTTTACTCATTTAATACATGTTCAAAAACTCTTTATGTGGTTCGGTTCAATATAGGGTTTCGGCTAATAGGTTATTACGCAAGTCTTAACTCATCTACGTACTTTACATATTCAAGTTATCAAGTTTTATACCTTGGCCGAAACATACACATGGTTCGGTCCTTATATACTCGACATATTCATGATCCGGTTCAATAATTCTTATTACGTAACATACTCTTTAATACTTATAAGGTTTAAATCTTATGGTTTGTTCTTTTTGGTTTCATACGGCTCGACACAAAGAAAAAGAAAACACAAGTCGACAAAAGCGAAACAAGTTACAATACAATAACTTAAGGTGCATCAAAGGAAGGCGAATAAACACGTTTATACCTTAGCTTGCTTGAAACAAAAGCTCGACACCAATTCTAGGGTTCGGCCGAGTAGGAAGAAAAGAAAGAAGAGCAACAAAACTAGGGTTTCAATTTCTTGTAAATGTAGTGTATATATAGGTGGTATCATTTTTAGTTTAGGGCTTGAGGAGGGTTTGGGTTCGGCCTAGTCCAACCAGAAAGCACACAAAACCCACGCCCATGTGGGCTTGGCTCTTGACCCCACGACACAAAAACAAACCCCTTGGGCTCTTGGACTCTCGGCTTGGCACAAAAGAAATGAGTCCATCCAAACAATCGAGCGGCCCAACATATTAGCGAAGCGTTTAAATCTTTAGTCGTACCAAAATTGATCACGTCACACATTCGTCAAGTTTTAATTACTACAAGTTAGTTTTAATTTCGTTAAATGATATAAATGTATTTTACGTATTTTATAATTTCCGATTCAAGGGTATTTAAGTCTTTAATCATGTTTTAGATTTTCAGGTTTTACAATTCTTCCCCTCTAAAGAAAAATTTTCGTCCTCGAAAATTGAAATGAAACGAAATGAAAACGAAAACAAAATGAGAACATACCAAACTATTCAAAGAAATGAGGATAACTAGCGTGCATCAACTCCTCGATTTCCCAAGTAGCCTCACGTTCCGGATGATTTTTCCAAAGAATCTTAACGAGCGGAATGACTTTATTTCTCATGACTCTTTCTTGCCTTTCTAGAATAGCTTCGGTTCTTGAGATAAGGACATATCGGATTGAATTTGATCAAGCAGATAAAAGCAAGCGTGTAACGGATGATAGTTGTATCCCCTTAGGGTGATACATGGAAGCGTCATGAACATGCGATAAGCGGGCGGAAGTGCTAATCGACACGAAACTTCTCCTATCGTTCTAGAATTTCAAGCGGTCCGATAAATCGGGATTTGAGCTTGCCTTGATTCAAAGCGTTTCACACCTCTAAGCAGTGAAACTTTCAAAATACACGATCTCAACCGAAATTCTAAATCACGACGATGTTTGTCGGCATAACTCTTTCGACGAGACCTAGCTTCCTTGACTTTTCTCAGCCACGACTACTTTCTCATTAGTGATCTCAATCATTTCAGGACCTTCAATTAGCGCTCACCTACTTCATCCCAGCAAGTAGGTGCTATACATTCCTTCCATAAAGAAGTTCAAAGCGGTGCCGCTTTAATGCTAGCATGCCAACTGTTGTTGTATGCAAACTCTACTAAACATAAATATTCATCCCAACTGCGGTCCATTCTAAAGCACAAGCCCTTAGCATATCCTCAATGTCCGAATAGTCCTCTCGGTGACCATCTGTTTGAGGATGAAATGTCGTACTAAAATTAAGTCGAGTACCCCAAGCTTTTGCAAACCTTTCGAAACTTGAGAAGTAAAAGCGGATCTCAGTAGGACACAATAGATGCGGAGTACCATGAAGTCTAACGATCTCTTCTTTGAAAAATCTACGCCAATCTCCCAATACCATAATCCTTTCTAATTGGTAAGAAATGAGCGATTTAGTCGATCGATCAACAACTACCCAAATCGCATCATGCTTCTTCGAGTAAGAGGTAGTCCGGTCACAAAATCCATAGATATCTTATCCCACTTCCATGTTGGAATATCCAATGGTTGTAACAATCCACTAGCCCTTTGATGTTCAATCTTAACTCACCGACAAATCATACACTTGACACAAGCGTCGCCACATCTTGCTTCATGCCATTCCACCAAAAATCGCTTCAAATCCCTATACATCTTGGTAGAACCGGGATGGATAGTGAAAGGAGAACTATGAGCTTGATCATAACTTTCTCGAAGTACACGATCATTAGGAACACAAAGCCTATCTCCATACCATACAATACCGTCATTATCAACCTTAAACTCAAATGCACTTACCTTCTTCAACATTTTGCGCCACGGCCCTGACTCACCATCATCTTTTCGAGCTTCTTCAATTTGCGATATAAGGTTCAACTCCACCTTCATACTAGCCCGGTATCCATCAAAACCTCGACGCATAGCTCAACATCAAACTCTCTAAGTCTCGACAAATCCTAGGCTCAATCTCAATACTTGCAAGAATGCGATTTCCGGCTAAGTCGTCGGCAACTCGTTAGCCTTACGGATGGTGCTTGAATGTTGGTGTCATAATCCTTAAGAAGTTCTAACCATCTTCTTTGTCTCATGTTAAGTTCCTTACGGTGAAAATATACTTGAGACTCTTATGATCGATGAATATATCACACGCCTCTCCATACAAGTAATGTCTCCGGATCTTCAACGCGAACACCACCGCTTGCCTAACTCAAGGTCATGAGTTGGGTAATTCTCCTCATAAGGTTTTAGGCGCCTCGAAGCATAAGCTATTACCTTTCCATGTTGCATCAAAACACGCCTAATCCTTTCTTAGATGCATCAACTGTAAATTTGAAATCCTCCGAACCGGATGGAAGAGTCAAAATAGGAGCGGACACCAATCTCGTTTCAACTCTTCAAAACTCTTCTCTCGTTCATCCGTCCATACAAAATTTTCACCTTTCCTCATCAGTTGGGTTAGGGGTAGAGCTAAGCGAGAGAAACCTTCAACAAAGCGTCGGTAGTAACCAAAGAAGTCCTAGAAAACTCGACCTCGATCCAACATCGTAGGTCTTGGCCATTTGGTGATAGCCTCAACTTTCGACGGATCTATGGTGATACCATCGGTGATACAATATGACCAAGGAAAGCGACTTGTCTTAACCAAAATTCGCACGAAAATTTGGCGTACAACTTCTTCTTCCTCAAAATCTCCAAAACTATCCGGAGATGTTCTTAATGCTCTTCTTGGACTTGGAGTAAACTAAAATGTCATCGATGAAAACAATAACGAACTTATCGAGGAACTCATGGAAAACACGATTCATCGGTCCATAAACACAAGCAGCGCATTGGTCGATCAAAAGGCATAACGAGGAATTCGTAATGACCATATCCGATACGAACGTGGTCTTAGGAACATCTTGCTCCTTCACACGTGGCGATGATAACCAAACCTCGGATCAATCTTGAAAAGAACTTAGCTCCTTGCGGTTGATCAAACAAATCATCAATACTGGCGAGAGGATAACAGTTACGAATGGTATCTGATTGAGTTCACGGTAGTCGATACATAGAGCGCATGCTTCCATCCTTCTTCTTCACAAACAAGGCGGGTGCACCCCATGGAGAAGCTCTTGGGTCGAATAAATCCATTTTCTATCATCTCTTGCGTTGTTCCTTCAACTCCTTGAGTTCTCACAGTGCCATACGATCACGGAGCCTTGAAATCGGTTCGGCACGAGGAATCAACTCAATGCTAAACTCGACTCTCGGTGGGGAAGACCGGGGAGTTCATCGAGAAAAGCGTCGGTGTCGCAAACAACAAAAAGATTTTCAATGTTAGGACTCTCCAAAGATGTGTCCTTAGGATGCTAGAAAACCTTGGCATCCATGAGCAATCATGGTCCGTGCCTTCATAGTAGAAATGAGTTTAACGGTTTGAGAGGTTGAGAACCATGATAAGCGAATTCGGGATGTTTCGTCTCAAAGATCACCGTTCTAGCATAGCGATCAATTGAAGCTCTATGATAAGCCAACCAATCCATGCCTAGAATGATATCAAAGTCGACCATATCGAGAGGATACATATTTACAAAGCGAATACGATCATCAAAGCGAAGAGGACACTTAACGTATTTATGATCAATGATCGCGTGGTTTTCATAGGCGTGAAATCGATAAGTGATTTGTTAATGGTTTGGGCTTCATGTTAAATTTCTTAGCATATGTAGCCAGACACAATGGAGTGTGTGGCACGGTATCAAATAAAGCGAAGCGAATAATCATCAATGAAAAGTGCCGTAATGGTACTCGAAGTCGCTCCGCTTTGATTCGGTAGTAGCATAAACACGTCCGGTGGTAGTCGGCGGCGATGTAGTTTCGAGAATCGCGGGTTCTTCTTAGGGCAATCTTTGATCTTGTGAGTGAGTGGAGCCACAAGCAAAACAACCACCGGTGGCCTTGAAACCTTGTCCGGATGAGCCTTCCCACAAGTAGTACAGATAGGTGGGGAGGCAAAACCTCGATTGTCCTTTTGTGACCGAAGATCTGAAGCACGACCGATTTGATCCTCGGTGGTGTTGATCCTTGTTATAACGCTGGTTATTGTTTTCTTGATTACGGCGATCATTTCCATTCTTACCGACATTTCTATTATCTTGACTCCTCGCCTCATTCCTTCTGGTCGACCCGATCATAACTCCTATCCACTTGACCCTCGAATCATAACTCCTACGAATTTCCTTATAATCAATGCCTTGAGTCCTACCTTGAATCCGATCACCATCGTGATTACGCTTGTTGGAACCGAAACCTCATGAAAGATCTCAATGTTACGATTGCGTCATTGCGGACACATTCTCATACTCAATATTAGCGGTCGGTCCAACACCCACTTCTTGATCCCAGCTTGAAGTGCTTAGCTTGCGCCTACCATCTCCAAACAATCGCTCCCACAAAACTTACCGACCTCATAAACCTACTCGTGTACTCATTGGAATTCTCATGATCAGGCTGGTAGATTGCCCGATAATCCTCTCATACCTTTCTTTTCGACATCCGGGAAGTAACGGTTATAGAAGATAGTCGAAACTCGGTCCGGTACAACAAATGTGAAAAGCATCTCCTCCTCTTGCTTGTTTGAGTGCCTTCCACCAATTTAAGCATCACCTTCCAATTTGAACGCGCCCAAACGAGTCTTAAACTCGTCTCCACAACCAAGACTTCAAAGCGACTTCTCAATATGGTGATCCGGTCCTCGGCCTCGATGGGAGTAGCGGAAGTGTTAAACGAAAGAGGCTTGAGCTAGGGGTGTCCAAAACCGAGGAACCAAAAGAACCGAGGAACCGTACCGGTCACCGAGGGAGCGGGACCGTATATTAGAACCATGGTACGGTTCTTGGTTCCTAAAATTCAAAATTTCGGTTCTCGGGGACGGTTCGGTCGGAACCGTCCGGTTCAGTACTTTCGAAAGAACCGACTTTTATGAAAATATGTAATTTTATATGATTTGTTTGGGATATTGTGTACATACAAGTATGCAACCTTTTAAGAAAATAGAAAAAAAACCCTGCCTAAACCTAAAAACCCATAAACCTTAACCTTTAATCCATTGATTCGATTCAAAGATTCAAACATCATTCATCAATATGAAAGTAAGTTTTTTCTAAACTGGAATATCGAATATGCGCATAGCTGCATACCGAACAATTCTGTGTTGCTTAGTAACAACTAACAAGAAGTTGTAATTAACTATTGGTATTTATTGTTCATTAAATTTAATGATAAAAGTCGAGAAACAATTAACGATTATGGCATCACTGCATGATATATTGTCACCATGTAAGTTATTGTAAGCTAGTCACCATGATTGACATATAAAATTCATAACAATTTGGCAATTATTTTCGTGGATAATGAGTTTTCGATTACCGGATATATGTTTTTTTGTTTGTTTGTAAGTCAAGTCGTGGAGATACTATTAAGAAATTTGTCAACTTCTTTCGAGTTCTACGAATCAGTACCATAAATTCACATCCATCAAACATAATTTTTAACACTTTGGTACTCATGGAATTACCGAAATTCCGTGCGGAACCGAAGTACCGTGCATCGAACCGAACAGAAAAACTTGGGACGGTTCTTGGTTCCACTTTTCCTTATTTTCGGTTCTCGGTTCTTCGGTTCGGTTCGATTCGGGGCGGTTCTAGTACCATGGACACCCCAGCTTGAGCTTACCAAAACGCTCGAGCCAAGTGTGAATGTCGGCGGGTTGATTTCCTCCAACACTACCCGAGCACCGGTCGATTACGATGTTATTGATCACTGTTCCATCATCTCGGGTGTAGTAAGACCGGGGAAAAGAGTGTTGAGAGCATTAGCAATCGGCATCAATGTTAATAGCATCGTCGTCTCCATCCGCGCTACCGGTGGTGCGAGTTGAACCATCGGGCGATATTCAAACGATTAGCAAAATGAACAAAGGTGAGATCTGAAATGGAAGTACGCAGAAGGAATCCTAAAGTCTACCCAAATCCTCACGAGTCAAATCCTAAGCTCTAAGGGTCTCAAAACCTAGGCTCCATATGTCACGTGTCGACTACAAGTCGTAAACACAGGCTCGATACCATAAATTATAACGCCCGACAGAGCAAGGGTAAAGGAATCACAAGTAATGGTGTCATATCAAAGCAAACATAAATATCCAAAAGAAATCTTAACATAAATATTGAAATAATTCAAGTCAAAAGACTTCAATACATAGGTCACAGTGGAAAAATAAACTCAAATGAAATATCCGAAATATAAAGTCTTAAATGGCATCATAAGATCAAGCTAAATATCTCTAAGGTAAGTCCACCAAGACTCATCCCAAAGCAAAACCCAGCTCAATGCTTAGATACACGCGGAAGAAAAGAAATGCGTTTGAGCTTCAAAAGCCCAGTGAACAGATATACAAGCAAAACGAATATGAAACGAAAACGAATACGAAATAATGTGAAAGAAAGATAGCGAAATCATAATCCTTTCAAAGTATAAATCAAAATAATAGAATAAGTTTTATAGCTAACTACCTCGAGCCCAGACACATATGCCATATCATAATCATATCATATTCATATTCATATTCATAATCACACCAGGCAACATTTGTAGGGGAGACCTACCAGAGTTATGAAGGACGTGCATGCCTGCAGCATCAATCATCAAATAACATACTGACATATAACATATAATATATAACATATAATGATCTAGGATGCACCCATCGCCCCACAAACATATATTGATAAACTAATATAACTTGAGCTCATAACGAGATAATGAGATAAGGACGTGGCGTAACTTCACTCTCGCCTAGAGTCATGTCGTAAGTGCATCAACGACACGGACATGGAACCCCATGACTAGTTATTATTTGTCTCGGGTGTCAAACTATCTTAGGTCAAATTAGAATGTCAAACCGACATAGATCATACTTTATCAAAGATTGAATCATGTTTTCAAAGTCAAAGTTTTCATTTCATATAGTTCAAAATCAAATGTTTTATGATTCAAAATCAAGTTCGAGATAAACAACGACTCCAATAACAAAATAGGGTTCATAGCAAAGGCTTAGGAAATCCTAATATAAAAGCTAACGAAAGAAAACGTTATAAGGAACCTTATTGAAAAGGTCGAATATCATACCCTATTCCAAAGCAAATGATCGAAAAGCAGAAACACGAAAAGCAAAGGATTACTTCTTCTTCACAGAACCTATACACATTAACGGTCGTACATGTTATTTATGATTCCATAATCGTCGAAATGATCTTTTAGTATTTGGTGTTCATACTTAATGTATTTAATGATCTTAATTCTTTAGGGTTTTATAATTAAATGAGACTTAAGTGTTTTATAAACAATATCGTATATTAAGGTTCATTATGTCATTTATTAAAGTTTAGGGTTAAATGTGAAAATAGTTTAAACGTCATAACTCACAAATGAAATAACGAATTAATATACTCAGCTTCAAACCCTAATCGACTCTCATTATGTTCTAGGGTTTCTCATTCTTTTAATATCATATTAATGTGCATTTACTTACATGTTACGTCTTTTAATGACTCGTTACTTAACCTAACACGTAATGAAAACAATCTTTCCTTTTATACTTCACCATACACGTTCATGATTTTATATGACATACAAGTTACTTATTACTCGGATTAATTACACGTTTACACATTTACAAGTTCACTTGACTTATAATAACGCACGCATATGAGACACGGTTCACAAACCATTAGGGTTTGGCATACCTTATTCGGTTCACATATCAAACTAGGGTTTATGTTTACATGACCTTTACTCGTTTAATACATGTTCAAAACTCTTTATGTGGTTTGGTTCAATCTAGGGTTTTGGCTAATAGGTTATTCGCAAGTCTTAACTCATCTACGTACTTTACATATTCAAGTTATCAAGTTTTATACCTTGGCGAAACATACACATGGTTCGGTCCTTATATACTCGACATATTCATGATCCGGTTCAATAATACTTATTACGTAACATACTCTTTAATACTTATAAGGTTTAAATCTTATGGTTTGTTCTTTTTGGTTTCATACGGCTCGGCACAAAGAAAAAGAAAACACAAGTCAACAAAACGAAACAAGTTACAATACAATAACTTAAGGTGCATCAAAGGAAGACGAATAAACACGTTTATACCTTAGCTTGCTTGAAACAAAAGCTCTCGACACCAATTCTAGGGTTCGGCCGAGTAGGAAGAAAAGAAAAGAAGAGGCAACAAAACTAGGGTTTCAATTTCTTGTAAATGTAGTGTATATATAGGTGGTATCATTTTTAGTTTAGGGCTTGAGGAGGGGGTTTGGGTTCGGCCTAGTCCAACCGAGCACACACAAAACCCACGCCCATGTGGGCTTCGCTCTTGACCCACACGACACAAAAACAAACGCCCTTGGGCTCTTGGACTCTCGGCTTGGCACAAAAGAAATGAGTCCATCCAAACAAACGAACGCCCAACATATTAGCGAAGCGTTTAAATCTTCGTCGTACTAAAATTGATCACGTCACACATTAAGTCAAGTTTTAATTACTCACAAGTTAGTTTTAATTTAGTTAAATGATATAAATGTATTTTACGATTTTATAATTTCCGATTCAAGGGTATTTAAGTCTTTAATCATGTTTTAGATTTTCGGGTTTTACACTAGGGTTTTGCTTCCACCCACTTGGTGAAGTAGTATCGCGTTTGTGTACCATTAGTATCGAGCTTCTACGGCGTAGTTTCCTTCTTGTTCCCTTCCATTCTCCCAAACCGATTGTCGCCGAGAATTTGTCCTTTCACTTCTTTATGCCTTTGACCGGGTGTGCTAACTGTCCGGACCGCACCGCCTCTTGATCGCTTTAATTCCATGCGGTTGTTGTGTCATGTCCATGATCTTCATGGAAATGGCGATGCTTGACATGTCTCGGCCTTGCCTCGTGTTATCATCCGGGTGGGGATCGAAGGATTTTGCGGCCTTCTCATTGCTAGGATTTCTGGGAGATTTAACCAAGTTTGCGAAATCCATGGTTCGAGCCTTTGTTGTAGGGGTGAAGCGATCTCTGTTCTTCTTCTTGTTTTGGATCCTTCCTAGGAGGACCCTCAGAGAATTTGTCGACGCTTCCCTTGGCTCTATCAGACCCGTTTGCGCTACCTCCTTAGACTCAATCCGGTATAAGCCTTCTTAATCAAGGCCTTGTAGGTGTTGGGAAGATCGGTGGGCGAATTCCGGCAAGCTTGAGAAGTTCGGAGGCCATGTACGAAACACGAGACCCTCGATCTTCGTGTAGACCCGAATCTACAAAGTTTCATCGATGTGTCACAGTAGCGAGGCCCTCGTGCTTCGTTGTCCCTTTGTTTGATGGTGTACGGTTAAGCGAGTTTTGGTGTGCTTCTTGTGGTTGAAGTGTAAGGAACTTAGCCTTAAGATCATCTAGACTCACAATGCTTCCCGACACATCTGTTCCACCATATTCTTGCGGAGTCTCACGGCGTGTAGGTGAACATATGGCATGCTACCGGCATGACCCACTTTTGCATTTTGATAGCACCTTCAAATAAGTGGAGAAAGTTATCGGGATCACCTTTTCCATCGTAGGTGCCTATATGAGTAGCATCTTCACGCCGTCGGGTAAAGGGTAGTCCTCGATCCATTTCACGAAGGGTGTGCAAGCTCCGGAGGCTCTGGCACTATAAGGGTTGTAACGGAGGTGGATAAGCAGGTGTAGGGTTATACGGGTTAGAAATGGTTGTGAATAGGTAGGGTATCACGTTGGAAGTTTGGTGCGAAGGGTATATTCCTATCGATTGTGTAGGAATCGTCCGTAAGGCATCTGTTGGTAATTCGATTTGGGATTGAACCATTTGGAGGGTGGCGTTGTAGGTTTGAGTAGGTAAGTAGGGATTCATTCCGGAGAGTAATTGGTTCATGTTAGAGTAGGGAGATGGATCTCCGATACTCGAAACATAAGAGGGTGTCTTGGAGCCTCCGCCCTTCTCTTCCCAAATGTCTTTGCTAGAAGAGGAGGCGGGTTACCCTCCATTCCCTCTTGGATTGCTTCCTCTGTTGGAGTTCTCGCTCCTCCTTTCACCATGCATTCTGTCCCTTCTGCGGTTCCTCCGAGTCCTTCTTCAAAACCCACCGTCCTTCCATTTGACCTTCTAACGGAAGGGAACCATTTCGTGGGGCCGGCGTCCCACGCCCATAGGTTGAGGCACATCCTCTACTTCAATCTCCTTGTCATACTCCTCGCTGGAGTATTCCAACTCCCTCGCATTTACGTATTCTGAACTTGTCTCTTGTGAGCCCTTAGCAAAGAATCTAAGGCCTCAAAGTTTGCCTCTACAAAGGCGGGGTGATGTCTCGGAATAGGGTTAGCGGATGTTGAGGCGTGATGCAGGGAGTAGTTTCAAGCGAGATCGTGTGGTAAGGTTGAGGTTGTTATGGGCGAGGTTATCGGTGTTAGTTGTGGTGAGTGGGACGGAGTAGAAACACGGTGGAGGTGAATCTTCTCTTCCCGGTTCCATGCGGAAAAGTAGCATAGTTGGTTAAGGTATTAGGACCGGGTGATTCTGGGACTAATAGTTGTGGTCCCACGGATGGCGCCATGATTGTGCAAAAGATTGCACTACCGAGGCTTGATGAGGATCAAAGTAATGAGGGTGTGTGTTCCGGCCAAGGCTCGCTTTGTAACACGAGAATAAAAATACTAAGACACTCGTTAAGTGATTGCGCAGTGGGACCTGCGAACCACCTCGGCGTGAGAGTAAGTATGAGTTATGGTTGTATAAGTGTGTGAAAGTAAAGAGATGAGTGTGAAATGAGCATACCATAAACCATCGTCCGACTAACCCATTTATAGTGAAAGAAATACGGTTAGAGGCAATCTTGCATGAATATCGGAGATCATGGGGCCCATGATTGTGGGGAACCGCTAGGGGTTAGTGACCCACGTTCTCGGACTTGACGGGAAGCCAAGAGAGAGAGGAGATCGTGGGTTTGACTAAGTCGGGAGGTTCCTTATCCATTGTTCCTTCGTCGACCATACCCGGAAGGGCTCAAAGGCTCGAGTGGCGAATTCCCTCGGGTAACCTTCACCAGCGAATGGTTTGGCGCCTATGGATATTTTAGAATCCTAACTTGGGCCTTCGTATGGAAGGGTTCGACACGTCTCGGAGGTGTCCTTCGAGCTACTCGGAGGTACATCATCAAAGTCCTATCCAATGCTTCAAAGCATCACGGTCATTCATTGGTGCTTCATCCCATATAATAAGATCTTTCTATTAAAATTTTGCCTATTAGAGTGTTTTTTAACGCCGCAAAGTGACTCATCCGTCACTCAATGGAATTTTGAATCTTGAATGGGCAGTTCGCCCCACCGGAAGAAGGAGAGACGCTATGCCGGAAGAAGCAACCGCCAAGACAATTTTACCTTCAGCCCGTATACTGCTGAGTATTGTTTTCTAGAGGAACGTCTTACCAGTCTCTCCACGACCATAAACAAATATCAACTTCTGCGTACCTATTTTAAAAGCATGCATGATGAGGTCATATATTTTTTTTCTGTTCATTATTCAACATTGGAATTGAGTCATCTCTTTGTTGCGCTAGCATGTGCCTATTGTAATTCTTTTCTTCCATTAATAACCAATTGTTTAATTGATCTAGCAGTTCTTTCGGAGGGGTCAGTAAACCATAATTCGTTATTGATTTGTCAGGCTGGTAGTATTATTTCCACTCATATAATATGTATCCTTGCAACTCATCGTCATTGGCGTGGTAGTTGGAATGCGGACTTCTTTTGAAACAATTCCTAGAATTTCATGGCCCATTTCTTGCCAAAACTTGTTCCATAATTGTAAAGGCTGTGCAAGGTCGCAATGAGTAAGCATGCGTGTGAAAAGGAACCTCAGTTCTGCTGATGAAGCTGAGCTGCATGCTTCTTGAAGAGCTTTCTCCCATTCTTTGTCATCACCAAGCAGACCAAGCGCGTTACATGCAACAAGATACGTTGGGTACACAACTTGGTTTACTGATCTGAGCTCAGCAAAGTCTCTACACCCTTTTTGATGACATAACAACATCCTTAAGTAGAAAAGCTCTCCTGAAGTTGGGTGAATATACGCAAGCCGACCAATAGATGATGCGTTGGTTTTCCTCCGTGACCAACTATTTCGATCTGCATACCACACAAACTCCGATGGGAACTATAAGTATGTCAAATGCCTTCCATCTTCATTTTCAATGTTGTAAGTGAACCATTCTGTGAGTTTTGTTAGTTTCCGAACACGACGGTTAACCACAGACTCTAAATTTTCACCGTCTCTAAAGGTTACATGCTGCATGTTTTCTAGATGGACCTGAAGAATTTGCACCGCTGGTTCTCTGCTGTGTATTTTGAATTTGAGTATTCTCCAACACGCTTCATGAGGACATATAAACCGGCCATCAAGATAATTTTAGATTTCATCGATGGTTGCCTCTGGTTGCGTTGATGAAGTAGAAGCCTCACCAACAGATCTTGTCACTTTGGCAAATATTCTATCAGTTCCCTTTGATATATATTTGAACAGATATTTTATTAGCATGCTCCAACCGAAATACTCCACATTAATATGAGCCTCAAATGCCAAGCAAAGATCGCGATTATATGGCACCACATACCGTTGTCAAGCTTGATCGGCCTTTTCTTTGCGCAAATTGCCCTTGCCTTCTTCGATAATGTGGATAGCCTTTGTCATCAAAAAGTTTCTTCATTATATCTCTTTGGGAATTTTTTAGTGCACATATCGGCTGCATACACGGTGCATTCAAGTTAGCCTGCCACATGGTCCATGCATCATCATTTGAAACAATTTTGTAAGTGCGCGGATCGGCATCGTGGTCAGCGACTCTGCAGAAATGTATTGATCCACATCCTGAGGACTGTCAATGCTTGTCGTTGAAGAAATCCAAAGAAGTGTATGGCAATGTGGTAACCCACGCTTTTGGAACTCAACAGTATAAAATACTGCATATAAACAAAAGATAACAACTAAAATTAGAACAACATGGTGGAACACCGCATTATATACTAATTGACCGAATGAACATGACCGAAAGCTAAATTCCAAGCGTTTTTTCTTTATAAATAAACATAGACATACCTCCTGTGACACGACCAAATGTTTGCTCTTGATTCATGAACCTGACGAATGACTTAATATTTTGCTCAAATACTACACACTATATCCGCTCTATCCGCTGTAGTCAAGTGAGGAAACTGACCCATGTATCTTTGAATTTCAGGCCACTTTACATTGCATGTGAATGTTATAAAAAAGTGTGGATTACCAAGCACCCTGCAAATGCCCAATGCATCCAGGTAATGACTGTACATGTATCTCGGACCTCTAGTAAATAAGGAAGGCAATATAATTCGCGAGCCTGCCTTTGACCCTTCACGGTCTCCCCTTGAAACTGCATCATAGAGGCCTGATAAATAGTCTCCTCGAATATCATTCTGATGTGTTCTATAAAAATCCATCCTATTCTGTTCTATACAACAATACACTCCAACGACATCTTCTTGAAAAGCTGCCAGTCTGAAAAAGCAGATTATAACTGTCATACCTCGGGTGCAGCTGGTATGTGTAGAAAGTATTCATTGAAACACACCTTGGCTCATCGTCTGGATTTCTTTGTTCTTAACATTAACTTTCTATGATACCAGGCGACCATAGATGAAAATCAATGGAAATTGCAATGACATGTATGACTTATGGATTTTCTTGATCCTCTTTCTTGGGCCATCTCTCAGATTCTAGTATAACATCATAATTTGACTCACTTTACGGGCCTTTGTAAAGGCGATGGCGCCAAGAGTTTGTGATCTTGGAAGCTCATAACCACGGGGCCCTTCACCACCGTGTAAGCCTCACTTTAAATTCGGGGACATCACCGACCACACTTGTCACGTTCAGTTCTAAACAGCTGGACCAACTCATTGTGGGTGTCTAGAAAGTGAATGAGGCCTTGCACGATCTGCGGATCCAAATCAGTGGTATCTGAATTTGAAAAATGGCCCAACCTATGCTCAACCTCGTTCTGTGTGTCATAGATATAGAGCTGTAAAAATTTTGGGTCGTCATTAGTCGGACAAAGCGACCCAATCCGTTGGTATATTTGGCCTGAAACTTTGAAAATATAAGGCCCTCCACCATTATTGATTGCAGTGTCGACATTCGCACCAAAAGAAGTCATTGCAAACATCTGATTGTAGGTTCATATATTTTCCATAAAGGCTCTTCTGCCAAGCAGCTGCTTGATATACTCAGGCGGCTCTACTTCTGGGTGCATAAATATTCTACCGCCTCCACAACATAAATGATATTGAGGTGCGACATTTTTAAACCGGTTGCTCGCAAGCTGCTCCCCAGGCCAAAAGACAGCGTTACAATGATAGCACCGTTCAGAACAGTCTCCTAAATCATCATATGCATATGATGTATCTACATTTATTAACAAACAATAATCAATCCAAAGGTTTGAGAATACATGTTTTTAAAAAAGATAACCGATGTTAAAGAAAATGAAAAAAAAAAGTAACTTTGTCTTTGCATGAGAAGATGAGCCTTCATCAATGCTTTGCATGATCGATGATCCATGGCATGATGGAAACCAATTTTAAGGAATCATTTGGCGTTCGGTCTTCTAGGAGATTGACACGAATGGCCGGTTCTTTTGCGACGTTGTGAGTGAAGAGTAACATTTTGTGGAACACTTGTTCCGGGATTGTCATCCAGACCTACCGATGGCACACAAAGAAATAAGTACAAAAGTTTAAATGATTTTTAGATTCACAAAAATGCATTGCAAAAGGCAAAAATAAAAAATGACTCACTTTGAGTCGTATAAGCACCCGTCGATTGACCAACGCCATGAGGATAAACATCTGAATCTGATCGGTGAATGGATGCTGTGGAGGACTGCTGCAGCCTTCTTTTTCTTGCCTGTGACTGATGAGCTACATTTTGTGCAACACTTGCTTGGCCATTGTCATTTATGCCAACCGCTGCCACCCAAAGAAAGGAGCACAAAAGTTTAGCTAATTTCTAGACTCACAAAAATGCATCTCAGAAGCTAAGACCAGAAAGCCACTCACTTTGAGTTGCATAGGTATTTGTGGATTGACCAACAGTATGAGAATCAACATCTAAATCTGATCGTTGCATGGATGCTGTGGAGGGGTGCACCAGCCGCCCTTTTCTTCTTTGTGACTGATGAGCAGCATTTTATGGACCATTTGGTTGGACGTTGACATTCCCACGAACCGCTGTAGCCCAAAGAAAGGAGCATAAAAGATCAACCAATTTTTCAAACCCAAAGAATGCATCAAAAAGGTTAAAACTAAAGAATCACTCACGTTGACTTGCATGATTATCCGTCGGCTGAACAACAGCATGAGCATGACTAACTGAATTTGGTTGGTCCATGTATGCTGTGGAGAACGGTCCCATGCTTCCTTTTCTTCCTAGTCCAATTTAAAAATCTCTTGAGCATATGATCATATCATTGTAAAGCGCTGGGCAAAAATAAAATATAGTAAAAGACCTTTGTTCGCTTCCATCTTATTAGGAGTCATCGGCTGACCAACATGGCATGCATCACTGGATGAAGCAGCCACCTAACCACTTGGACCAGCCGTTCCAACTTGTTTAATGGCTGGATGTTTTCGTGGCCTGCCTTTCTTTCGAGTCTGATGTGAAAATCCAGGATGATCTGCACTCACTCCTAACCGAATACAAAAAACCTCATGAGAGTTCAGTCTAATTATTCAAATGTATTCGCAAAATGGGAATACAACAACGCACCTTTTTCTGATTCCATCTTATTAGAGTCCTTGAATTGGCCCGCAGTGGACATAAGCGGATGAATCACCCACCTGACCATCCGAACTACCCACGCCAACCTGCTCGTTGGTTGGCTCCTTACTTGGCCGACCCCTCTTTCGAGGCGGCTGTGAAAGTATGTCATCATTTGCAGACAATCCTAGGACGATACAAAAAAATCTCATAAGAACCTGATCCGATTATTTAAAAATGGTGTGTAAAGAAAGAACACATCAAAACACCTTTCTGAAGTTATTTCCGCAACCTAGCTCTTCCTATACTTTCGAGTGCAACGGGTGAAAGCGAATCAGCTGAGCCTGGGCCAATTTAAAAAATACAATGACAATCTAAGGGAATCATTGCGAAGTACTTTGCAAAAACTAAAAACATGAAACAGCTAAAGCTGCAACAACAGCCAAAATGCACCTCAGGGGCATGTAAAAAAAGAATCCATCAAAACGCAACACACATAAAAAAAATCACGACGGCAGGAACCATATATAGTACCTGTGGCATCCGGCCGGAGCGAATCAGGTAAACCATGAGCTGATTCCCGTGCTGCTGTTGGGACACCTGCACACCACAAAAGCACATGAAACATAGTAAAAGCAACAAACCGAAAAAACAAAGTGCCAAAAGATGCACAACCTAAAACGTTAGAGAGGCGGTATATACCTCGTAGGCCAGGACGACGTGGCCGATAGTTTGACCCCCCACCTACAAAGAAACAAATAAGCACATGCATAAAACGGGAGAGCCATTAAATGAACAGAACAGGCAACTGGAAATAGAGTAACTGTACCGCGACATGGTTCCTGTGATACTCCTCGTGAAACAGAACACCGAGGTTGTGTGTGTGCGAGGGTCATAGATTACAATCGGCGGCCAAAATCCAACACGCAAGGACAGTAACATAACCATGTGTCATTTGACAGGCGAAGACAGGCGATGCAATGACCTCAGGCATCCCACATTCAGTGAACCCAAGAACATTTGCAACATCATTTTGTATGGCATTTTCACATGGCCAGGCGCGAATGTTTTAAGAGTCAGGTATAATTTTTGAATTCATAGTTACAAAAAACAGCGCGTAAACAAATAATAAAGGCAGCACCCAAAACGCAAATGAGAACTACCAACATTTTTTTTAGTTGTGATGAGCAACAAAAGAAGCAGCAAGAAATATTTTCAAACCATAGAAGATGAGAAAAAGGCGGCAAAAAAAAAGAAAATAAAAGGAAGTTAGTACTTGTGATCGAACACAAAAACAAAGGGTAAAAAAAACTAAAACAAAAGCTAAGAGACCCAAGTAACAAAAACCTAGAAAGCATTTAATGAACTTAGCATTCAATTCCAAAGACTTGCAAAACCCAAATTGAACCCCAAATCTGGCCATGAAAACACAACAACCTAAAATAAAAAGGAACTAACATAAAGCAAGCTAACAACCTAGAAAGCATTTAATGAACCTAGTATTCAATTCCAAAGAGTTGCAAAACCCAAATGCAACCCCAAATCTGGCCATCAACATTTAACCACCCTAACAACTAAACACAACAAACCTAAAATAAAAGGAACTAACATAAAGCAAGCAAACAACCATCTACCTAAGGCAACAGCAGCCAACCAAGGCAACCGCAAAAACTAACAAACCCACAAAAAATCTAAAAGAAAACAGTCCAAATTTAAAGGTAAAAACATCAAACCTAGTATCGAATTTCACAAAGAGTAAAGTAGCCGTTTTTTTTCTTAGCACAAATAATAATTGATCTACCTAACTTCAACCACATGAATGAGGCAATATATCAAGCAAAAATAAGAATGTGTGGAGGAAAAAATGACATGACCTGTAGCAGGAACAAATGGCAAGAGGCTATCCACAAATCCAACATTAAATAATCAATACTGTTGATACGAACAGTGCCCCTCTCACAATCGCCTGTAGCAAGGAAGAATTTCTTCCCTTTCGAAGCCAAAACTCGCGGGATATTTCTCGGGAGTCACGCCCGATCGGATCTAAAAGATAAGCGTATTTTGTGAGTGGAGATGAATAACAGCGGTTCGGGTAGGCAAAAGAAAAGAACCCACGGCGCCCGTTAGAAATTAAAAAAAAAAACCCCAAAGTTACTATTCCTAAGAGTCCCAATAAATGCAATATAGGTAAAATGGGGTCATTGGTACCATGGGTTTTGGTTTTTCAATGTGTATGGCCAAAATTCTGCGGCTTGTCGTTGTCAATTGTTTTTGGGTCTTATGCTTTCTCAATTGTGTTAAGGGAATATATTAGCTACAATTGCATTGTAGCCAACTCCCTACAATTTGTGCTATAATTTGTGGGTCTTTGTGGGTTCCTGAATTTTTTTAGTGGGACCCTGAGCCTTTCTTATGTAGTTTATGTGGAAGATTGTAGTCAATTGGCTACAACAATTGTAGCCAAGTTCTCCCCGTGTCTTAATTGGGTAGTTGAGTTGCCATTTTGTTGTATTAGTTGGATTTGGCTTGTCGTTGTCTATTTCTTTAGGTCTTCGCTTTCTCAATTGTCTTAATTGAGTTGTTGAGATGCCTTTTCGTTGGATTAGTTGAGATGCCCATTTTGTCTTAATTGAGTAGTTGATTTTAATAACTTTCTTGTTGCTTTTCAAAAAGATAATGCATAGGAGTAAAATATTAGTGGGTGAAAATGATTAAAAGCAAGACAAAAACTTGGCTGGCGAGAGGAACAAATTAAAAGTCAAGGAGAATTGCATATATATCTTTGTTAAAACTTAAAATTACGTATACATTCAATTTAAATTTATAGTTGCATATATATATATATTTTTTCAAAAGCTTAAAAATTGCATATATATCAAACTTAACTTAATAATTGCATATATATCTTTTATAAACCTTTATAATTACATATATATCCTTCTAAATCTCTAATATATCATATATATATCTAAATAATTATTTAATATAGCTTAAAATTCTAAATTATGCCAAGAAAAATTACATGTTTGGTCCCTGTGGTTTGCTCATATTTCAAGTTTAGTCCTAAGTCGTTTAATTACACGAGATACCTATTTTGAAACCTTGCACTCATTTAGTCCCTATTTTGGATGGGCGTTAGTGCGTCCGTTAAGTGTTTCTGTTTGTTAGTCCTTCGTTAATAAATTTTGCAACCGTTAGTCCTTATTTTTTTAAATAAAGTTTTTCACGTTAGTCCTACGTTAATAATAGTTATCGCCCGATTTTTACGTTATTGTCCGTTTTATCCGTTTTGATTCGCTTTTATCCGTTTCCCCATTTTTTCGTTTTAAATCCGCTTTTTACGTTTTATAACTTTTAAATCTGCTTTTATATGTTTCGTCCATTTTTTCGCTTTTGTCCGTTTTATCCGTGGTTGTCTATTTTTATCCGTTTCGACCGTTTTTTACGTTTTATCGTTTTTACGTTTACTTTGTTTTTACCTTTTTGTCGTTTCGTTCGTTGTTTATTCGTTTGTTGGTTTTACGTTTTGTCCAGTTTTTTCGTTTTCAACCGTTGTTTCGTTTTTATCTGTTTTATCCGTTTTAGCCTTTTCTTACGTTTTATCTGTTTTAGTCCGTTTTCGTTTTATACATTTTTATCCGTTTTCGTCCTTGCCACGTTTTCGCATTTTTTCGTTTTGGTTGTTTTTTATCCGTTTCGTTCGTTGTTTATTCGTTTCGCTTTGCTTTTCGTTTTATCCGTTTCATACTTTTCTTTTACGTTTTGTCGGTTTTATCGTTTTCATTCATGTTTTCCGTTTTCGCCCTTTTTAGTTTCGTCCACTTTTACGTTTTTTCGTTTTTACGTTTTATCGTAAAGGCGGCAATATAAAGCGAACGGCGCATAAAAACCGCGGTCGGACAAAGCGTAAATAAACGAGCGAAAGCGGATAAGCGATAAAAATATAAAAAAGTGCGAAATGTAAAATAAGCGGACGAAACGGATAAAACAAACAAAACGTAAAAAGGACAACAGATAAAACGTAAAAAGGCGGCGGATAAAATGAACAAAATGGATAAAAGCAGACAAAAGCGTAAAACAGCGGAAACGGAAAAACGGACAAAACGTAAAAACGGCTAAACGAATAAACGAGCGACTACGGATAAAGCAGACAAAACATAAAAGCGGGCGGCGTAAAAAGCGGGCAGCGGATAAAAGCGTAATAAAAGGGTCGAAGCGGATAAAAGCGGACAAAAGCAGGACAAAAGCGTAAAAAGCGGACGAAAACATATAAAAGCAGGGCGAAAAGGATAAAAGCGTAAAAGCGGAAAAACGAAAAAAAAGTGGGAAAGCGGATAAAAGCGGACAAAAGCGTAAAAATCGGGTGATAACTATTATTAGCGGAGGACTAGCGTGGAAAACTATATTTTAAAAATAAGGACTAACGGTGCAAAATTTATTAACGAAGGACTAACAACATAAAACACTTAACGGACTGCACTAACGCCCATCAAAATAGGGACTAAATGAGTGCAAGGTTTCAAAAATAGGTATCTCTGGTGTAATTAAACTACTTAGGGACTAAACTTGAAATATGAGCAAACCACAGGGACCAAACGTGTAATTTTTTCATATGCTAATTATAATTTTAACACAACAACCACATTCATTTTAAGTGTAAGATGCCATGAGGTTCAAATAAAATATATGACCAAAATAATATATCAAGACAATGTTTAAGCTCACGAAAAAAAAATTCACCTTATCTCATATATAATACGAATACATAAAATAAGACTAAATTCTCAAAAGGGGACAAAAACTTGGGTTGTGGTCATCAAAAGGTACAAAAATAACACATCTTCCTCAAATGGTCATGTGCGAATGTGCGACTCCACTAATTTATTGACACGTGTCCAGACAAAAAGTACAATCTCAATCATTTGCAAGTACCATCACTATCAAATCTTGTCCACGTTCGTTTGAATTTTGTAATTAATCTGTGAGCGGCTCGTGTGCGAATAAATCTACTTTATTGGGAAGGAACAATAATATCTATTTTTGAAATAAACTTTTATACTTTTACTTTTCGATTTTGTTTGGAAGGAACATGTCTATTTGAATTTTTGTTAAAAATGTTGTTTTAATTTTTACGTAAAGATTAAAAGTGTGTTTATTTTTTATAAAAAGATTTATTAAAGTGTTTGTCAAAATGTTAAAAGTATGTTGTGTTTTATATACAAAAATAGAAAATAAAAAAAGGTAAATTTCCTCACGGGTAACCATATCATTTCCAGTTCAAAAGTTTTTTTTAACAAATGTCAAACACGTACACCATCTTGTTCCTGTGTTAGTACTTCCCATAATCTACCTGCTGTGTCTTTCCTAGAAAAAAGCCAAAACACAGAAGCTATGTCTGCAATATTAGAGGTGATCAAAATAATAATAGTAAGAGCGAAGGGTATGGTAACGAGCTCATGGGTGTTAAGGTTTAACGATGCAATGTTAAGGTGTGTTAACCACACCGCGTCCCAAGTTAAGGGGGTTTTAACGTGGGTATGTTAAAGGCATAACACAGCGTTAAGAGTTGCAAGTTAAGGGTGATTTACCAAGTTAAGGGTGAGTTACCACACCGCGTCCCAAGTTAAGGGTGTGTTAAGGTGAGTTAAGGTTGAGTTACGATAAGGGGTGTTTTTTTTGTTGGGTTAAGGTAAAAAGTTAAAGTTGATGTGGCGCTGACGTGAAAGTGTGTTAAACCTTAACTTGTGTTACTACACCCTATACTCTAATAGTAGCAATATTAGAGGTGTAGCTACACATGGTGGACTTTATATTCAATATAATGTTTATGGTAATCTTTTCGCAGTTTCAAAAAAATATGTTCCTCCTATTAGGCCTGTTGGTAGAGGTGCTTATGGTATTGTTTGGTAAGATTTTAATTCTTTTTTTTTTTAGATTTTATTTCTTCCTAAAAAATCAAATAGGCATGTTCCTTCTCTATAAAGTAAGAAAAGTAATAAATGTAAGATTTTATTCCTGAAAAGTAGATATTCTTGTTCCTTCCTGTGGAAAACTAGAAGGAGGGGTTGAATAGTTTTAATGTATTTAGATCGAATTATGTCAATCTATTTGGTATGTGTGTTGGATATAGATAGATGTGCATATAAGTAAGTAATGTAGAAGATAAAGAGTAAGGGAACACAAAACCACAACACGAGTATTCACGAGGGTGATGTAGACCATGACATTGGAGATCTTTCTTGGTTTTGGTTTCTCCACACAATTGTATGAATAGCCCAATCAGATGATAAGCTCCTTATGAACTTCAAATTAATATCTTCTTGAAGGAACTTGTAACCCAGCTGCCTTTAGTTGGTGATGAGTTTTGAAGCCTATTGTATGTGCCATCAATCTTTTCTCCACTTTGAGCGGTGAAGGTTTCAAGCGATGCTTAAGCATGTTCATCCTTGACTTCTTGGTAGCTTCATTACAAAGAAACCTCAATTCAAGAGCATCCAATAGTTCTTTAGCGGACTCATCTCGATCAAAGTCAATGCAAATTCATTAGGTATTCCCATAGAGAAGGCATGAGCTTTGATCTCCATTTTCCTCTTAGCTTTATCGGGTTCACTAACAATGGTAATCTCTTACCATCCTCACCCTTCAAAGGAAGAGTATCTCCATTTTCAACAACATCCCATAAAGCATAATCAATCATGCGAATGTCTTGCCTCATTCGCATCCTCCGATTTGATATTCACCATGTTTGAGCATGGGAACCTTAGAAGCGATCACCATATGAGTTTCTTGAGACATCTTAACTTTCTTAAGAACAAATTAACGTAATTCTTCTTGATTACGGTTTCTAGATCACAAGCTCGATACCACTTGTTGAGTTTGTTAAGACTCCATGAGATCGTTTTGAGCCTTAGGGTTTAACAATAACATAGACAAACAATCATGCGTGCGGAATAGAACAAACAACTATGTTATTGACACAAGGTTTTCATCATTATCTCCCCAATTATATATTGATCGAATATAACGTGTTACCTAAGCATAATGAGGATCTAAGCCATCTCGGATCTTAGGGATATACAAAACAAACACTAACCCTAGGCGTTTATAGAAACACGTCTAGGTTACACACACAATCTACTAGACGTCTACATTGGAAGACTTGTATATAAAACCTACACCCCATGTCCTCTTTATATACTAGAGGATTAGGGTTTACAAGATACTACTAAGGACTAATAAGTAAATCTTCTTTTGCAAGCAAGTCCTTCCATCTTTTGTAGATTTCTTCTTTTCTCTTTAAGCCCTTGATGTTTCATTCTTGTATTTATTTTGTCTTATCAAATCCGAGGAACCTAAAACCCAACACAAAGTGAGATGAAGAAAAGATGAAGTTTTGAATGTGAGGTTTTGAAAGTGGAAAATTTGAAAAATGGGGTTTGTTGGTGAGAGTTGACGATCGGAAGAGTTTTATGGGGAAGGAGGAAATTTTAGATTTGTGTTTTGTTTTATTTGTATTTAGAAAGATTTGGTTTTTAGAAATTTGGTTTAGACAACACATATTGATACACCTAGTTTTAGACGGATGATAACACATAAGCCAAAAGTTTTTCTAATGAAGCCACGTATATCATATAAATATGCTTGGATAAAGAAAAACATATAAACACATAATTTACCATTTAGTGATATGCAAACATACACATTATTTACTAACATTATTTAGAGATAAGTATTTATAAAAGTGATACCTCTATTGCAATTTGAGTGTCCCTATTTGACGAGTTTTATCAATGGACAACTCCGGTTTCTTCGAAATCTACTTGGTAATAAGTTTCGACAACTTTTCGAGGAAAGTTATCCTATTACCAAAGAATCTTGATGGTTTGCTTATTATCAGATTAGCTAAACAAAATGACAAGAGAAGTTAGTACATTTTGTAGACAAGCTGACATATAAGAAAAGAAAATAATTAATACTATCATCTAATTAATATCCAACAAAAATTATTCTTAAAACACAGTTTTTGTTTTTAGAAGATTTCCTTCTTTGTAGTTTTCAAACATACATGGATCGTATCAAGTTTTTAAAGTACAATATACTCTAAACAACTTGGTAACGAAGCTCTGATGCCAATTGTGGAAAGCTAGAAGGGGGGGTTGAATAGTTTTACCGATTAAAACTTCGTTTTAATGTATTTAGATCGACTTATGTCAATCTATTTGGTATGTGTGTTGGATATTGATAGATGTGCATATGAGTAAGTAATGTAGAAGATAAAGAGTAAAGGAACACAAAACCACAACACGAGTATTTATAGTGGTTCGGCTACAAGGACACCTTCCTTGCCCTAATCCACTTTCGAGTACCCCACTCGAGAGTTTGTAAGCACTACACAACACAAGCTCCTTAATGAGGCGGAGAAGCCTTCACAACGTCGCCTACTCTTTATCCGGTACAAGGCTAGACACTCATTTCTTCCACGAGGTAGAACCAAACCTATCACAACGTCGCCTACACTTTATCCGGTACAAGGCTAGATATCGGGTTCCATTACAAAGAAGGAACTACTACCCAACACTACACCACTACACAACTACCCACGAAGACACACTCCTTGTTACAACACTAGAGAGGATATCAACATCCTCAACCCAAGCTACACAACTAGTACATCAATGCACCATATCGAATGTACACCTTTGGCACCATTCACTAATGCCTTCAACAGGACCCTTGGCACCTTTCACTAATGCCTTCAACACGACCCTTGACACCTTTCACTAATGCCTTCAACACGACCCTTGACACCTTTCATTAATGCGTTCAACATGACACTTCTATGGAGGGAGAGAGAACTATCAACAAGATGCACTTTAGTGGCCTTGATAATGACGAAGCTTAGCAACTCATGGCTTGAGCTTGCATGTCTTCAAGAAGTTGTGATCTCGCCTTTAAGAGGAACCTAAAGAATTACACAAACATAAAACTACATAGAATGATCCTTCGAATCAGTGGTTAGAGATGTTAGAATATTGGGAGAAAGTTTATCTAAGAGTGGTAGCGAGCAAGAGAGAAATGGCTCACTATTTATAGACAAAACATGTCTACTGTCCCACGGTTCCCACGGATCCATCCCTCAAGGGTTCCGGCTAGTGCAAAACCTGAGATCCCGCTCTTGGGTCGGTTTAGTCCAGTTCGGGTTGCAAACCGGGTTATGGGTTATGGGTTATGGAGCATGGGTTATGGGTAATGGATTATGGATACCCAACAAGATGCAATATACCTAGTCATTGGGTTATGGATCTTGGTTCATGGATCATGGACTTTGGGTAATGGATCATGGATAATACCCAACATGACTTCATGCATGATGTCATGCGATGGGTCATGGGTTATGGATCATGCTCTATGGCTATGGGTTATTGACTTTGGTTTTACCTAACAACATTTATTGTACCTAGTCAATGGATCATGGGTCATTGGTTATGGACTTTGATTTTACCTATTACAACATATACAAGGTACATATACATTTACGTAAAATGTAAACACTAGTTGTTATACATATGCATTTCTATAAGATATCAACAATATTACTTGTTATTGTTTTATAAAAATGTCTTTGGTTTTATATAACTTATTTACTAAACATGTTTTGATATTGTTTTAATATGTTTAGTAAAAGTGTGTTAGTAAACTATTGGCTCAAACCATTTACGTATTTTATTTGTTTCATTAAAACGATTTTACGTTTGTTATCGACAAAACATTAGAAGATCGTAAAATATAAATAAATGTTTTTATGGTTTATTTTTATTAACAATCTCCCTGTTGATGACAAAACATAAGAAGAAAATAAAATTCGTAAAAATTTGAATTGGATTTTTTACTCTCTTCCCCCTATTTTTGTCGAAACGAAAAGAGCATCAAAAAGAAACTAACACAATGTTTTGAGAAAAATTGTGAAAAGTAACAAAATGAGAAATAAAGAGTAAGATGAGAGAAATATTCTCGTCTTAGCTCCCCTGAAGGATGCTCCCTTTGTTGAGGCGTCAAGTAATTAGGAAGGCTAAGCGAGTATGTTGTAAGTATTATTTTGCAATGGTTTCGTCTTTGACGAAATGCTCCCCCGACGAGTGCTCCCTTTTGAGGAGGCATCAAGTAATATATAAAACCTAAGTGAATGTATTGCAAGCGTTTTTCCAATGCTTTGCTTTGATGAAAAAGCTCCCCCTTGTTGAGGGTGTCAAAGTCTTCATGTGTATTTTGAAAATCTACAAAACAAAGGTTAGAAAACAAGTATATGGTGCATTATTTCCTTCAAATGAGATTCACATTAGTTAGAAAATATGCTTCTTTTGGACGGTTCCGGTAGATCCTTCCTTTGAGGGATCCGTCTAGGCTAAATTGTAGGAACCGTGTACCTGCATTCTATTGGCAGCAATGTAGATGTAAAAAAAGACGTAAACGTCCAAATTAGTTATGTATTGTAACACCAAACATATTCTCATACAACATGTAGTTTCATTCAATAAAACATGAGAAATGATACACATATCTGTAAAACTAAGAAAAGGATACAAACATGTAGTAAATTATCTAACAATTCTAAATTATGCCTAGGCTAAAGGAGAGCACCACTTGTGCTTATATTCCTATGTTCTAGGGATGATTAGATTTGTTGACCTCATCAAAACGTTCGAGAAGGTGATAGAACATGAACCGTAATTCGTCACGTACTTCATGGACTAGTCCTTCAACATGTTGACAATGAAAGCAATCATGGTCATGGCTAAGGAATGGTTGTGGTAGAAATGGAGCGGTTGAGGTGGAAGATTTGATGAGGAAGGTGGAGGTTTCATAAAAGATTGAGGGATTTGTGGAGGCACGTTTGATGAAGTTGGAGGTGGATCAACTAAGGGTGAAGGTGGTGGAATATGTGTTGATGGTGGCGGTAAAGTATCTACTTCCATATGGTGCAGTTGATGATTTTGGTGATTCCTCATAATCCAAAATGGACCATTTGAGGGTGATGGAGAGTAGGATACGGTGCTAGTGTGGTTTCAAAATCAAAGTTTTGGTGAGAAGGTTGTTGTGGCACCATTTTCTCAATTGAGGAAAATGTTGGCAATGGTGGTGGATGCATTGGCCTAGGTGGCAAGTTCTCTAAGTTGTAAAGGTGTGGGGATGAGGTGGAGTGGGAAAGACATAGCTCTAGGTACTAGAGTTGATGGTTTAGTGGAGGTGGGGTGTTTGGCCTAGGGGTATGGTAGTGTTTGGCATGGGTTGTCTTGTGGGAACAATCCTTTTGGGAGTTCGTTTGATTGGTAGAGTTGGTTGTGAGGGAGTTCTAATGTTTGAGGCTTTGTGGGTGATGATTGGTTGAGGAGATTTCATGAACAACCCGAGCAATTTGCTTGGGAGGTCCTTTAGTGAGCGAGTTAACACTAGGGGCTTTCCTCATGGTGAAATGGTAAAAGGGAAGGTGTAAAGGAAGACTTTTGCTACGAGAATGAGTGTATGAATGGTGATTTGGAAATATTAACACAAGTGGTTATAAAGAAGGAGATTTGGCAAGTGAATTAAGGCTTAAGCCACTAAGATCCTTCAAATTGCAATGATTAACATGCACAAGAGTCAAATACAGAGTTGTACTGATCTAGGAGGTCATTTAAGACAATGTGGAGTGTTGAGATTAACAAAGAGGGTTTGAAATGATTATATCAAGTAAGATTTGTTAGTCTGTGCAGACGGTTCCAAGGGATCCATCACTTGAGGGATCCGGCTCTCAGGATCCAAGAAAAAGATTGATGAGGTTCTAGTAAGGTCTAGTACCTATGTATCTTGAGTGTTTTTAGTCTATTCAGGTGTCTTAAATGATATGAGACTTAAATGATCAAGTGTAATGAGTGAGGGTAGCTAATGATGTCCTTTATGGAAAGAAATGGAGTTCTTATGAACACCAATGGGTAATCAAGGATGACACTAAGAATTTTGAGGGTGTCAAGTGGAGTCAAATGATCTTAGAGATCAGATGATGATCTTCAGAAAATTCCTTAAAAATTAAAAGAAATAAAAAAAAAACTAGTTTTTTAGACCATTTAAGATCAAGATGACTAAAATCAATTTACTAAAATTGAGAGAAATATCAAACTAAGTGTTTTAGGATGAGTGGGACAATGTGTGAACATTAGGCGGAAAGATGGTGAGTTTAAGGTAATGAAAATCAAAAGTACTTTGAATGTGATCCTAAGTGGTTCATGAGTGAGTGTGAGATCAATTGAGCCTAAGGATAGTTAAAGTGATCCTAATGAAACGTGTTAAACTAGTTCAATCAGTGCGGAAGGTTGGGTTGATGAAAAAAATCTTATGTTTGCCGGATCTGCGGATCCTTCATTTGAGGATCCGGCTAGTTATAAACTAGGGATTCGACATACGGAGCAGTTTTCTTAATAGTGGCGTGCAATATTTTGTTCAAGGTATTGAATTTTGAAACTACAGATCTTTATAGCAAGCATACATGTATACAAGTAGGATATGGTAAGAGTAGCATGAAAGAGCATCAAAGATTCAAGAAAGATGATCAACAAATGATTTAGTTCATAGGTAAGATCAAGTTACAATAGTAAAATAAACACAAAGCCCAAGAAAACTACTTTGCTCATATGTTTCGTTTGATGGATCGTTAAGTGGGTTGTGAGTAGTTGATGATTCGAGAGTGAAGAATGAAGTGATGAAAGATGTATTCAACGGTTCCATCATTTTGTTCATAAGTATATATTGAGGGCTTTGAAATTGAGGGTGATAGTACATGACATGATGATAAAGGCGTGTCAGAAACATCCCATATGAATTTAGTTTGTTCTTGTTGCCTTGGAGGTTTACAATTCTCCTTGCGAAGAAGTAAGCAAGATTGTATGGTTGTTGAGTTAGGAGACAGTAAATCATGTGAGCACAACATGCAGGCAATATCTCATGATTTCCTTAAAGACTCCAAACATTTTTAGTAGAATGACTGCGAGAGGTTTGAAATCATCTCGGAGATCACCTGTATAAATTATGTTTGGATTTGAGTAATTGGATTGAGGAGTGCATAGAAATCGAGTGATTTCTTGAGAGAAGGTCTGTATGAAAAATATGAACTATTTTCTTCACGATAGTTAACGAGAGAATCAAGGGACCAATCTTTAGTGAAAGCACATTATCCATAATTTGGAATTCGGATAATGTGAGCAAATTGCTCAAGAGTCAAAACAAACTTTTGGTTTTGATCCAAAACCATAGTGAGAGAGAACGATTATGGTTACGAACGAGTTCAATCTGCGGAAGAATTCCAAAACAAACCATGAGAAAAATTTTCTCGTTAATCCTTAGAATATCTTCTAGTCCTATGGTGCGGAATGAAGTATTGATACCTTCTTGGAAGATTAGAGGTGATTCAACAACACGTCCTTCATAAAAGTAGTGGTTTCGAGATTGTTGTTAGGAATTGGAAATTCCATGTTAAAATGTCGGTCACCCCAATTATAGTCTAGCATAAGTTAGCTCGTAGACTTGTAGTTATTCGTTATTTAATAGTTAATTAGTTAGTCAATGGCGTAGAATAGTTTAGTGTAACACCGTGGAGGAAGGACGGGTCTTTACCCACTGTATGCCTGATCCACAGGCCGATAGGAGGTCGTGTATTCTGTAACTATAAATACCCCTTCCATCCATGTAAGGGGTGGAGCTTTCAATCTAACCTTTCATAATTTTACAAAGCAAGTCTCTAGCAAGAAACTCCCTCTCTCTCTACTTTCTCTCTCTAATGGATAACATGTATTTTGATTATCCAAGACCACCCGAATCATCAACACAATAAATATAACGATCCTGCAAATGGTATCAGAGCCAAGGTTATTGTGTTTTGATGATTTATTGCGGTTTGTATCATGTTCGTGGCTGTTTTGTACTACTTTTTGGTTGGAAAACGTTTTTGGTTAAGTATTGTGGTTAAACCGTTTTACACAAGTTTTTTTATTGGTCTAAATGTCATTTCTGTCTTGTGTTCAAACTTTTTGTTGTATCAAAGACTTAATGGTCATATTGAGTAGTCATTTGGTCAGATGTTTATGGTCCATATGGTAGTCAAATGGGTTTAAATGAAGCTGTTTTAGTCTTATTTTCTGGGTAAGTATGAAGCTGATTCTTGCTAGCAACTTGTCTAAAGTGTCCAGATGCTATGTACCTGAAATAGCGACTTGTTCCTTATTTGACTAAAGTCAAATAAATTCAAAGGCTACTTGTATTTACAAGGTGTCCAGATTCTGTGTATATGGTCTATGTAGCGACTTGTCCATTCATCTCATGTAGCGAGTTGTGCATATCTGACTTTGTGACTTGTGAGTCAAAAGCGAGTTGGGTTCAAAATAGCGACTTGTTGTGTTTTATGGCTAGCGACTTAGTGCTAAAATGATAGCAAGTTGTTTGTAAAGCTAGCGACTTACTTTGAAAAAAAAAAAGGTAGCGACTTGTCTAATAATGGCTACCTGACTAAACGGAAAGGATGCTGGAGAAGAAAGAAATGACCACAACCACACTTAACTAATACCACAAACGACACGACCTCAATACCAATTACCAAGACTCAAACACAACTAAATCATCATACCATGACCTCAGATTGATGTCGTTATTCTCATATCTCATTATTGAACCCTTTAAGGTCCTCACACCATCATCTCATCACAGATCTCTTCAAGGTAAAAAAACTATGATACACAACAATAAAGATCTCGGATTTCATAGTGGGATAAAGACTTTACAATGACCTTTTCGGATCCAATCTACCACAAAAGAGCATCATCACGATCCATAACTTAATTCAATTATAAAACTCGGTTTATTTTTGTATAAGACCTCGAGATATCCCTTTCGTGTTTTAAGAGATTTATCAAGACCTTTATAATATCAAACACACGAAAGTGAATTCATCATAGATCCAAGAATACATTCTTTGTTGCTATCAGAATATAAAAAAGGAGTGGTATTAACAAATTTGTTAACTCACTTCTTTTATTCGTTTAAGGTTAAACATATCTAAGTATAACGAAAATCAAAACCATTTAAGACCTACCGTGTTCTATGAACTTGAGTTCGTGGTCGCTTGTAAAGGTTTTTCATCTCGTGCCATCCTGTGGCTACCCATGTCCTTGAATCAAAGATTCTCAAACCATCTCTGTGGTGAGGTCATTTAGGTTAACAAGGATGTTATGCTTGGCTTATGTTGATGATAGTGAGATTATGATATCAATTAGATGAAAAGGATACGATTTAATTGGAGTGAGGCGTTTGAGTGTATGACATGAGGAGAGGCGGAGTTTTTCCGATAAGTGTGTTAGGGTTAAATTGCTTTTGGGCGTGAGTATGTGAGATTTTTAGGGTAAAAGCGTTAGTCATGTGTTAAATACCGTATGATTAGGTCAATGGTGCTATTGGATCATGGGTATTATAAATGGGCGAGTAATTTTGTCATGAATCGGTATACCTCTTCTTATTTGGGCCATGTGATTCTTTACTATCATTGTTGGGCTCTATCAATCATTTGAGTAAATGGTGGTATGACTAGCTTGGACATATATCTTGTATATGCTTTAAGTTGAATGCATATATGGATATTAAGTGATGTGTGAATACGCTTTAAGATGAATATGGTTAACGTAGGATCTGTTTCATTAGATTTTTTAGTTGGAGTTTATTTTGTTATATGGACTATTTTTGGATATTGAACGACCTATATAAAACCTTGATTAAGTAAACCGAAAATGAGCATAATTGAATATGGGATTTATAAAGCTTAATATTGATCGGGTTTTGGATCGGGTTCATAGTTGCGGATGGGTTTCTCAAAATTGGATCATATCTATGAGAGTTGGATTATACGCAACTTGTTGAAGAGATTTGAATTTGTTGAGATTTGTGATATGAGATTTATCGATGTCTTGAGATAATGAGTTTTGATGATGAAATTTGGTGTGATTCAATGAGATATGCGGTTTGGTACTTTGGTGTATACACATTCATGGAGAATATTTTGACACGGTTGAATTGTTATTGGAACTAGGATGACTACGGGCTTATTTGTTGTCGACATTTCTTATTTGGATGTGAACTGAGGTTTTCCGGAGGCGTTTACTTATTTCGTCTTCTTTCTTTCTACCCTTCCGAGAAGATGACTTGTTTGGGCGTTTAATGGATGTGATAAAGACTTGGCTATTTAGTTACGGTTGTGATTCTTTCTCGCTAACCCACAACGTAACTATCACTTGATGTCTCGCTGTGATTGAGGATACGTCAAGAGGTTTTGTACATTGGGTACACCGTTTCTTCTTCACAAGGATTAGTGCAAGCTTAAGTAACAAATCTGGGAATTTACGTCATGTTCAAGTTTGGCATATCGGGTCTATTTTTCCATGTGGTCATTGCTATTGCCGTCAGAATATGTGAATGGTGTATTTACCAAAGTGTTTAATGGTTGAGATGTGATCGGCAATTCCCATAGATTATTCGATGCTATTGAATGTCATGGACACTTCACAGTCTAAGGAAAATCTTTCTAAAAATCTTCAGTGTCAGCCATGATTCTTCAAGATGTTTGCTTATGACAAGAACTTCTCGTGCTAATTGTTGTACATGTTATGATTCTTCCGAAAGTTCAAAACCATCATGGGGAGAAAGCGTGTACTTTGGTTTCTGGACAACCTCCGAAGTAGTTTATACTACTTGACTTAGTATGGTTTGTGAAGTTGTCTTCATATGGGTAAAGAATTGTTGATGATATTGTTGATGATGATGAATGAACCGTTGATGAACCACTGCATATTCCCCTAAAACAGATATTCTCCGAAACCAAAGTTGTCATAACACATTGAAACTGACATTTTTTACGGTTTTGTCTTGACTTTGTAAAATACCGCGAAAGAATCTATTTCTCGGTTTAAATCATAGACTTGTAAAATCCCGTGACAATGGAAACATTCTGGTAATTGTAAAGTGCGTTTCCGGATCTATCTTACGGTTTATTCTTGGTTTTGTAAAATCCCGCAAAAGAAACTATTTTTCGGTTTAAACCATAGAATTGTAAAATCCGTGATGATGGAACCATCACGGAGAATGGAAAGTGTATTTGAGTCTTATCTAATCTTGGTGCTACTGTTTCTACTTGAAGAAGGGATAAAGGTGTACTTCATGAATTGGATGTGTGTTTGGTTATTCGTCATGGCAGTTTGGTTATTTCATGGTTTTACGGGGTTATGTACTTTTAACCATGGTCGGGATGAAAAACCATTATCAGAGCTCACTTAAAACGTCAAAGGAGGCTAGATTTGAGTTTTTAATCAGAAGATGTGACAACGGAGTTAATTCACTATTACTTTTTTGAAGTTGAAGTGAAATATCACGGGCGAGTGTACTTAGTATCTGAAGGTATCGGGGATGGATGGATGAAGATTCTTCAAGATCCTTGTTCGAGCTTATTATCAATAACGAAGACTTGGAAATCTAGTTATTGTTGAGTGACTTTTACCTTTTCTTTTACCGCTTGGGGAATTGGGCTCTTATCACCTCAAAATAACTATCACTTTAAGGAGTTACGTTGTAGTGCTCGTGTCACATTCAATTGTGGATTTTCAAGAGGTGATGTCGTCTTATACTTGATGGTTGGTTGGATGAAGAGTATAGAGTACTTAGAGTAATTAGAGATGCTAATGGAAATCGGCACCGCTCTTTGTTACATTTGTGCAAGTATAAGTCACGAGTTCGGGTTAGTTTACTTGAGGTCAAATTCATCATATTGGGTTTTCTCCATCATTTGTCACAACAAAGAGCCTCTTGAATGATAATGGGGTGATTACATGTTTTGCCAAGAGAGTTTGAAAGAGAGATTATGACGCCGCTCACATCGTTCGGGGCCTCGTGCTTCAACATAATGACGTATGAACACAAGGTTCATGCCTCGTTCGCTAAAGAAAGAAAAGTGTACATGTCGGTCGCTTTATCTTCGAAGAAAAGAAATCTTCTTATTATGACCATCAACATGCTTCATACTTTTCCATGTGCTTGGTCATCAAGTGAACTGGCTACCATTGATTGTTTTCTTATTCAACTTTCTCTACTATAAGGACGATGGCGACATCATGTGCTAATTTTGCGGGGAGAAGTGTGAATAGAATACATTTGGATGATTTCACTTATTTAGTCAAGAATGGCAACTTCGCCTGCAATTCTTGAGGGGAGAAGAAGTATGATAATTACGCATGGTTGATTGTTATCCGAGAATAAATGGTCAACGGCTCCAAACTCATGTAAGAACCGAGCTTCTTCTTATCGGGTCATCTTTACATGGAGTTTCTTCTAAGAGTCGTTGGTTGACATCTTCACTCGGATTGATGAGTTTATCGACAAAGTGCTTCCGGTTAATGCTTCACGTATACATCAACATGGTGATTCGAACAATCTCTGTTCTTGTTTGATGTGATTGGTAGTTTGGTGTTACCATCTTGTGTGTTCGTTCTTGCTTGATTGTCGATTTCCTTGATGAACATATTTACTTTCTTGTTTGATTGGGAGGATTTTAGTTAAGGGATTTGCAAGATGTAAGTTAATTGGGATGCTTTTGGTGGGATGCTTTTGGTGTGAGTTGAAGATGTTAACTATCTATTCCCCAATGAACAATTTTAAAGAAGGTCGAGTCTGATCGGTTCTACATTCTCTGCTACATGTTAGAAGACTAAAGACGTGTTGCATTTAACAATCTAAAGACTTCTTCTTAACTAAAATTTGTTATCAAACAGTTGTCGGTTTAGGGAGAGCACTAATTGAAGGAGAGTGATATGTCGAATTTAATCCCAGTTAGACTTGCTCACATTATTCAAAGATGTTGATTCTCACAAAGACTTCAAGCGATCTTCTCAATGATTTCTTGTATTTGGGCTTTTAGAGTATTCTTGATTCAAGTCTCAAAACCAAAGAAGGGGAAGGAGACAAGCATCTAAACGCGAGTAAACTTGATGAACTTAATACTTCTAAGTAATTGAAGATATCCCGGAAGACAAATGTTATTACACAGAGAAACTCAAGGTTTGACTCATGGTGAGTAAACTTGATGAACTTAATACTTCTAAGTGATTGAAGATATCCCGGAAAACATATGTCATGACATGAGAGAAACTCAAGGTTTACTCATCAAGGCGTTTAGTGTTCTTATTCCAACTACGTGGGGAAGAGATGTAAGAGTTAGTTTCGATGATAAAAGAGGTACACAAGTGTGTGATGATTTCGATGTTATCGCAATCATCGGGGAGAGAGGATTGTGTACATTGGGACGCCATTGTTTCACTTGAGTGCTTAATCGATGATTTAGAGATATAATCACTTATTCGGAGTTGAAATCCGAGATAGTAGTCCTCCAGAGATAATCGATGATTCGGCTGCTTCTTCAATGTTATCGGTTATTCTCTCTTTGGGCATTCGGGTGCCGGGTTCTTGAGCTTCATGCACTGCCTTTGAGGAGAGAAAAGTATACATCGGGTTATTCTTTGGCTATTGGACTTAATCGCTACTTGATGGTATAAGTTTCTTTGTCTTTGGGTATATGTGTATTCGGGTTCGTGAGCTCTAGTCTAAGAGATTGACTACATCAATTCAACTACGGGGAAGTGTTCTCTTGACACCGTTGGAATGGATTCGTCCGACTTGATGGAATGAAATTTGAGAAGAATATTTAAAGTGGGATGATCGTAGCTAATCTATTTTGATGATATAACCCGAATGAAGATTCTCGATTATCGGTCTTAAAAGGAGCAAGCAGGATTTATGATAATGGTGTGCTTCTCTGCACTGCTAAGGCAAGCTTGAAATAGAGCTTCGAATCTGCTCATCTAATGGATCTTCGGTTTGGGGGGAAGCTGCTAAAGTCTCTCTTTCTCAAAGGCTCATGTTCTATCTTCTATTCTGGAGCCTTGGAAGCTTTGGTAGTAAATGTTTAAGAGATAATGATTTCAATCTTCTACAACGGGGCTGCTTGATATCCTTATCTCGGTACTCGTATCATCTTCCTTCTTAAACTATATCATCTACTCTATCCTTGTATATATTTATTCAAAAACCAAATACAAAAATAGAAAACCAACAAAAAGAAAATAGAAAAATATAAAACCTTCAAAAACCCATAAAAATCAGAAAATTTAAAAATTCCAAAAATATTGTTTTCTCAAGACATGTCTTCTGGTATCGATAAAATCTACGGTCTTAGAAATGTCATTCAATAATGGCACGGGGACCATAGATGAAGTTCGAGCAGGAGGTGTAAATATTCTTTTCCAAAACATGTCACAAACGATGGCTTACAGTTAATTTGGACTGTAACCCGCTCTTCAAAACTATGGCGTGCTATTATTTTAGATAGCAACCCGTTCTTCAAGAAAGGAAAGTGTTGCACTATAACAATTTTTCAAATATTTCGTGCACTTATCCTAAAATAATTAGGAAAGTATGTCGAAGGACTGCCGTTCCTACACAAATGTTTTTCCGTCTAAAATTCTTCAGAAAAATATTTGGTGTTTTCAAAATGGTGGTAAATGAGTTGCTTGCGAATCAATCGGTTTGAGTTTTGTAAAATTGAAAACTCAATCAATGACTTGACGCTTTTAAACTTTTCGTAAAATAAGTCATTGATTGAGGGGAGAATGTTTTCAAATCTATATCATCTAACGAGATTATCTAACTATCCTAAATGCTTGGCGAAAATGATGTAAACCTATGTTGAAGGACTAGGTGTCTAGGATATGATTGTTAGGATTAGATGATTAGAGTTTGATAAACACATTATTCCCATACCTTATATGATCGATTGATATGTTGGATTGACTTTAATTAGTCGATTCTTTGTTTGGGTGATGTCGACCACCATATATCGTATGTGTGTTCACTAACGTATGCGGTATTTTGGTATATAAGAATGTTCCGATCCGGGTCCCACAATTAAAGATGATTGGATGCGAATGGAAAGGGTAACTATATCTTGGGTTGACAAATGAAGAAGCGGAGCTTAATTGGACTTGATGGAGAGTTGGCATAAATGCAACACAAGAGGTCTCATTGCATCACAGATGGTTTTCTTCGACAAGTGAAGAAAGCAGAGCTTAATTTAACCTCGGTTGGCATTAAAATGCAACGTAAGAAGTCTCACCTTGCATCTGCAGACGGTTTTTCTTCCAAGCCCTACAACAACAACATCAATGTAAGTACTCAACCACCTAACGCATCTTTGTGCGGATACCATTTTAAACAATTTTGAAAAAAAATGATTAAATTGTTTTAAAAATGGAAAATATTGCTTTGAAAATTAATTGGACTTAAATTTGAAAATCACCGGACTTCATTTTATCAAAACTTAAGTCACTCAATCATCGACTACGGTCATCGATTGAGGGGGAGAGTGATTTAAATTAAGATATTTTCAAATGATATTTCTTCATAAAAGGTCCGTCTGTACAACAATAAGTGGTGATCTAAAGATTTAATGTTATGTCATGGTATGATTTTCTTTAAAACTCAAAGATCTTACAAAATGAAATTTTTTCTCGTTTGTTTGATTGTGAAATTGTTTTATTTTACTTAAAGTTCTCTTAAAACAATCATACCGACACTAACAATCTTTAATGTCTAAATCGTTCTATCTGTCATCTTTCAAAATTAAATCTTGCCATGTCTTTCCCTAAAATTTTCTAAATGATTTAAATCAATTGGGATCACAAATCTCAAAGGTTTGAAATTTTTGATCGGGAGAGATCGTGATTTAAATCTCAAATCTGTTTTCATGGAATCGGTTTTAGTCCTTTATAGGCACTCCTGCCTCCATGTGCCAAACTATTTCAATTACACAATGCACATGTTGAGGAGGAGGAGTTATCCAAAAACCAGATGAGTATTTAAACCAGGCACATATTCTCCCATGCTTTCTAAACCTAATTAAATCACTTGAGATCCAAAATCTCAAAGAGTTTGATATTTTTGATCGGGGGAGAATTTGTGATTTAATATAAAATTTGATAAAAGGTGACTGTTTGATTCAAATGTGCAGGCTGCTCTCTCATATGTGCTAAACGCTTTTGAATCTCGAAGCACATATTGAGGGGGAGCATTTCAAAAGAAAATAAACTATCAAGGTACAAAAGCTTTTATGTTTTAACATAAAGTACCTTGATTGAATTTTCAATTGGTTTTCCTAATGGCTTTTGTGATCATGAATGTGCTTCAAAAAGAACTCCTTCCTCTATGTGATAAAATAATTTCATACATCCTATGCACATATTGAGGGGAGAATTTACCAAAGAAAATCAAATGGCTTTTTCCATGGAAATTGTGATCAAGAATTTATTTCAAAGAACTCTTGCCTCCATGTGCTAAACAACTTATAAAATCATATGCACATGTTGAGGGGGAGCATTTCTAAATGATCAAAACTATTAAGGTACAAAATGCTTTGATCTCATATCACAAGTACCTTGATTGATTTTCCAAATGATTTTTCAATTGGTTTCATGAAGAAATGAACTGTACCAAAATACCGACCATTTTACTTTATGTATGGAGTTATAAGGATGGTTAGGTTAGGTGTTCGTTCCCACGATCCCGCCAGAGCGGAGGGATCTACCCGGGACAATCCACTAGATAGTGTAGAGTCCTTAGGTATGATGAAAAAGGAGAAAAGTGAGATATGGGAAGAGTGCGGATCGAGGCAGAGCTAGTCTTGGAATAAACCCAACAAGGTTCTAGTTATGAAGTCTCGGTAAGCAATCAAGGGTTGAAGAATGAAAAGAAATGAATATGAAAAGGGTGAAAAGAAATAGCCCTCCAATAATTCAACCTTAGGGCAAGAACGGGTTCAATACATATGCTACCGGTGTTTACTAAGGTAACACTTGGTATTGAAGACAAGACGTCATGGACCCAAAGGACGCATCGCACTAAACTTCCCAAGCTACTCAAGTTCCTCTTAAAAGGGCTTGTTTCATTCTCACGGGAACCGACATAATCTATCGACTTTCTCTTAGAGATTGTTGATATTGAAGAAGGAGACCTCTCCCTAGTCTCCGCATAGGAACCAAATATGCGATTGAGTCTAGAGCCAAGAGATCATCCACAATATCTCATTAGGACACTATTCTTGAAGACTTTCTGTTTCACACAATGTGGAAAGTAAGAATATATTAAGAGTCCCACGCATTATCCTTGTGGTATTGCCGAACATCCGAGTGATATGTAAAATATTCACGATGAAGATGGAAATCCTTCAGAGCCAACATCTAACAAGCTCTTGGTGGGTGACATGTGAGATCTTTTCTAAAGATCAAGCTTGTGACAACTGGATAGAAACGATGGGGCGATTCACTCTTGAATCAACCTTGGTCCGAGATTGGAATTGACGAATACTTTTGGAAAACCATTCGATGTGCAAACCTTCTTTTCTCTAGCACGTCGAATGTGTATTCATATTTCAAATTCAAAAGTATCTCTCATTGAAAAATACTTTTGAAAAACCGCTCGATGTGCAAATCTTCTTTCTCTTGCACATCGAATGTGTACTCTTCTTAAATACAAAAGTATTTCGATTGAAAATTGATCTTTCTCATAAAACCTTCGTCGTATTGCAAAACTCTTTCTTCTAAGCAATACGCGATTGTTTTTCAAATCATTTTCATCAATCGGTGAATCTCAATTTCTTGGTTCACTCACTCCGTGTTGTCTTCTTTGAGACGTCCGGTTTGAGAACGGCTAGAACAACTACGAAACCCCATCAAGGAGGTTCTTGAACTCTACGATCACAGGCAAGACTTGTAATCGATCAACGGGAACCGCGGCGTGTACCTCAATTCAACAAAGTGATCAAAGACACTTTCGTGTGTTTTATTGCTAACTTGTTGTTTGCGGTACATTTGGACTATTGGTGGTGATCGTAATTGAGGAGTCAATCCAAAGTCGCATGCTCACAAAGATCCACACTTAATTGAAGAAATCATGACCGGTTCATATCTACATAACCCGGTTACGATATTTTTATACTATGCTTCTACTACATGCGCAAATATCATGAACCAAAGAAAGCTTCCGCTACTCGATGGAAAGATGTCATGATTCAAAAGTGAGCATGTCGGTCCAAAAGTCACAACATCACATGATGGCAACATAATAAAGGGTGATCCGAGATTTATCGTGGTGATGATCTCAAGAAAGCTCAAGATCATCAAAGATGTGGATCGATTAAAGGCCTCCACTTAAAGTACAAAGTAATCGGACTTTGAAGAATCGCTACTAATGCACAAAGATTACGAATTGAAGAATTGAAGTCTCTGAGCTCAAGAATAAAGACAAAGAAAGTATGCTAGGATGCAAAATGTATTTCATGGGGTGACCTCCTTGGGGAGATTGTTAGAATTGGAAATTCCATGTTAAAGTTTGGTCACCCCAATTATAGTTTAGCATAAGTTAGCTCGTAGACTTGTAGTTATTTATGTTATTTAATAGTTAATTAGTTAGTCAAGGCGTAGAATAGTTTAGTGTAACACCGTGGAGGAAGGACGGTCTTTACCCACTTGTATGCCCGATCCACAGCCGATAGGAGGTCGTGTATTCAGTAACTATAAATACCCCTTCCATCCATGGAAGGGGTGGAGATTTCAATCTAACCTTTCATAATTTTACAAAGCAAGTCTCTAGCAAGAAACTCCCTCTCTCTCTACTTTCTCTCTCTAATGGATAACATGTATTTTGATCATCCAAGACCACCCGAATCATCAACACAATAAATATAACGATCCTACAATTGTTGAACCTACGAACATGATTGCCTGGGGTGTTAGGCTCAAGAGATATATTTGGAATGTACACATAAGTAAGTTGATGATCGAAGTCATAGTCACGAGACATGATGAAACCTATAGATATAGAATGAATATTTTACATGAGTATGTTAGTACAATGTGACAACTCGTAATTTCAGGACATTTCATATAGACTAGATTTAGTCTACACATCATTAGTAACATCATTTCATATCAATTTATGCATGGGTTTTGCATTTTACATTAAATGTTTATTTTCTTATTAAATAAACGCTATCGTGTAAACATTATTTGAACATTTGATCCGACACTTCCAAAAATTATTCCGATATATTTTTGTACTCATGATAAGATTATAAAAATAATATTATTACTTTACCCGATGTTTTCAATTTATTCTGTATATAAATTGTTATATTTATATAATTACGACGGTTTTCTTAAAAACTACACGATAATTAATATTTCACTCAAATTTTGCAAGAAATGTATTTTATAATTTTATGACCTCAATATATTTTATCTTGACCCGTTAAAATTTATTTTTAGCTAACGCTACCCTAAATACTCAAATGTGTATACAAGTTACTACTTATTTTCAATTAACTTAAATTTACTTACACTTATACATTATAATACTTAATAAAATAAAAAAGTATTAAACTAATGTAAACACATGTCTTGTCGACAAACAAGGGTGAGTCATTTGAAGACTTGCTAAATATCTCTTAAATATCATTTTATATTCAATACAAACACATACAACACAACATTTCTAAGTGAAAGATCAAAATATCCATCCTCTTTTCTTCACAAACCGCCAAGATGAAGAAGAACAAGAAACATATTATTTTTCATGATCCAATTGATTATCAAGTATTAGTAGTGATCTAGTTAAGGTTTTGAAATAAAACCTCATGATTTATTTAAGTATACTTTGCTCAAAACTCTTCAATCCTTCAAGTAAGCATTTCATAATTTTATTACTCTTTCATATTCATATTTATGTTGTTTCATTATTTTGCAAGAAAACATGCATGAATTCCATGATCCATACCACTTTTATTGGTTTTTAGTACATATAATGAGTTTTAATTATCCAAATAATAATCCCTTGTAACATATCACTTTTGAGGATGTCTAGGAACCCATGACACCCTAAGAAGGTGTATGGTAGGATTAGAATAGCTTCGGAGATGTTTTGAATTGGTTAGAATAAGTTTTACGCGAGAGAAATCATTTTCAACAACTATAATTAAGGGTCTGATCTTATTTGTGAAATCTGGAAAATCCGACAGTTTGTAAAATATTTTGGGCTAGATATTCAGAAAATATACTTTAAAACGAAAACGTGGCCGCTTGAACGGGTTAAAATGGAGTTATAACGAAGAAGTTATGCTATTTTCAAGTTTGACGAAAAAATATAAATCCAGAAAATTCAGCATACTATTTTAACTTTTACGAGTCAAAAATGAGTCTTAAGCGTTATAAAATGTGTCGACTTATCAAAATATATTAGTATACTTTGATACGAAGCTAAGGACATATAAACGAGAAAACGGATTTGTAACGATTAAATTACACGCGATTTACATAAAATTGCCGAACTATATTAAATAAGCTAAACTAATATATTTCTATTAGACAAACCTTACGGCAACAAGTGACCATGTTGAGGGTCGTTTTAACATTGATGTAGTACTTTTTATAACGTGATGTCTTCTAGTAAAAGTAAGTTCGCCAAGCATATTTTCAAAATGTCCAACCGCTTGTCAAGCGAAGTTGTAATGAATAAAATACGGTTACTTAAACTTTGCCGGAAACCACCCTAAAACGATATTTTGGACACAAGTACTATACTTTACCTATATTTTTCTCCATGATCGAGACCTCTAGGATGAAAACTTAAATGCTAAAACTTTGAGATAATGATACAAGCTTCCCAAAACCGTTGAGTTTGTCTCCTAACACTTGACGTGCACCATTTTACGACTAGCTTTTCGAGGCCGTTTATTCACTTTCATAAAATTGTCAAATGACATTATTTTACTAATAAAAGTTATAATTTCATAATATATCACAAAATGACTATCGAGGATATCATTTCAACGTAAATACTTGTAAAGTATTTTATAACATGACGAGATGTCATAAACATATATTTCGACGATAAATTTATTTTCAAAACGCATAAGTGGTATAGATTACATGTGGATTTGCATACACGACATTGTTTCATGATTTACATTAGAACATATCATTCATAATAGGTCGCGGTTAGAGAGTTGCGTCTCATTTCGTGCATCCACTTTGTCATCATAACTATTGCATCGGTGAGTTTCATAGCCCTATTTTTATACATTTTGAATTACTTTTGGGAGATACATGCTCAACTATTTTCATTTACTTTTATAAGTACTCTAAACTTCTAAGGATTACCGTGAGTTCATACCCGCTTTACTCGTTTAAATTCTTAGAAACTATTTGGGGCGAGATACATGCTTATTTATCAAAACATTTAAACTCTTTTGCCAAACAACATTACTTATACTTTAGACTTGGTGCGTGAAGTGACTAGACTTAAACAAACATCCCAATATTTATATGTTGGAAGGCCATTTATTTGGATACACCCAACGTGAGTCGTTGGAGGAACATCCCAATATTTATATGTTGGAAGGCCATTTTATGGATACAGACCCAACGTGAGTCGTTGGAGGAACATCCCAACATCTATATGTTGGAAGGCCATTTTATGGATACAACCCAACGCGAGTCGTTGAGGAACATCCCAACACGAGTTGTTGGAAGACCCTTGTGGTGACATTTATACTTTTAACTACCTTGATGCGCATAATCATGATTGTCATTCTATTTTGGGCAATGGGTTGTAAACACACAAAGTTGCAAGTTTTGTATGGGCGGAACTTGAACCGAGTGGATTTACAATGCCTTTGCTGCATGAACATTCTTTAAAGGCTTTACATTTCAACACAAACTCTATGAACTCACTCAACCTTTGTGTTGACACTTTTTAGCATGTTTTATCTCAGGTATCTAAGGCATTCACTTCATGGCATGCATTTGGACACATCATAGAGTCGCGGTGACGACGCGTCTTACTTGGGTTTTATGAACTTTAAAAACATCGTTTGGCTTGTATCAAATTTATTTCCGTACATATTGATTTAATTTGGGACCTACACTTTGTAAACTCGATTATTTTACTAAATCAAACGATGTATTTTCCAAACGACACTTTAGGTCGCTCGATATAATCGTAACTTTGATGCTATGACGGTCCTCCCAAGGTATTCCATTCACGCAAAACACGTAATTTGGGGTGTGATGATTGGTATCGAGCATCGGTTATAGAGAACTAGGTTGCATCATTGACCCTAGACTATAACCACATCATCATAGCATCTCATCATTTCATCGTAAGTGCATACTCATTATACATGCGGGTTTATGACTTAACACCAAACATCATATGAGTCGATTAGTCCAAGCATTGCAAAGTTACTCCTAAATTATACATAGCCTGATCACCTATGTCTAATTCAGGAAGAATCATGCAATGCAGGGAGTAGTAGTCTCATATGTGTAAGCAATTCCGTAATCGAGCAAAATTTTCAAAAGATTTTCTTCAAACCACTTGTTTCCAGTTTGATCCGAGTGACAGTTCTTGTTTGATGAGTTGCAAAGATCAAGCTAGAAACAAGTTGTTACCTAAACCGATTTAGCCTAATCGTATGACAGTTCTTGTTTGATGAGTTGTGGGATTAAGTAAAAATCGGTTACCTAAAAAGTCTGTTGAGGGTTTTGCTCGAGAATGGGAAGGCTTGCCTCATCAAACCCTAAACCGAAGAGACCAACACGAACGTAATTCGTGGTGAATTCCTTTTTGGTGGGCGAATGTGACAACTCGTAATTTCGGACATTTCATATAGACTAGATTTAGTCTACACATCATTAGTAACATCATTTCATATCAATTTATGCATGGGTTTTGCATTTTACATTAAATGTTTATTTTCTTATTAAATAAACGCTATCGCGTAAACATTATTTGAACATTTGATCCGACACTTCCAAAAATTATTCGATATATTTTTGTACTCATGATAAGATTATAAAAATAATATTATTAGTTTACCCGATGTTTTCAATTTATTTTGTATATAAATTGTTATATTTATATAATTACGACGGTTTTCTAAAAAACTACGATAATTAATATTTCACTCAAATTTTGCAAGAAATGTATTTTATAATTTTTATGACCTCAATATATTTTATCTTGACCCGTTAAAATTTATTTTTAGCTAACGCTACCCTAAATACTCAAATGTGTATACAAGTTACTACTTATTTTCAATTAACTTAAATTTACTTACACTTATACATTATAATACTTAATAAAAAAGTATTAAACTATCAAATACACCCTTGTCGACAAACAAGGGTGAGTCATTTGAAGACTTGCTAAATATCTCTTAAATATCATTTTATATTCAATACAAACACATACAACACAACATTTCTAAGTGAAAGATCAAAATATCCATCATCTCTTCTCTTCACAAACCGCCAAGATGAAGAAGAACAAGAAACATATTATTTTTCATGATCCAATTGATTATCAAGTATTAGTAGTGATCTAGTTAAGGTTTTGAAATAAAAACCTCATGATTTATTTAAGTATACTTTGCTCAAAACTCTTCAATCCTTCAAGTAAGCATTTCATAATTTTTATTACTCTTTCATATTCATATTTATGTTGTTTCATTATTTTTGCAAGAAAAACATGCATGAATTCCATGATCCATACCACTTCTATTGGTTTTTAGTACATATAATGAGTTTTAATTATCCAAATAATAATCCCTTGTAACATATCACTTTTGAGGATGTCTAGGAACCCATGACACCCTAAGAAGGTGTATGGTTGGATTAGAATAGCTTCAGAGATGTTTTGAATTGGTTAGAATAAGTTTTACGCGAGAGAAATCATTTTCAACAACTATAATTAAGGGTCTGATCTTATTTGTGAAATCTGGAAAATCCGACAGTTTGTAAAATATTTTGGGCTAGATATTCAGAAAATATACTTTAAAACAAAAACGTGGCCGCTTGAACGGGTTAAAATGGAGTTATAACGAAGAAGTTATGCTATTTTCAAGTTTGACGACGAAAAATATAAATCCGTAAAATTCAGCATACTATTTTAACTTTTACGAGTCAAAATGAGTCTTAAGCGTTATAAAATGTGTCGACTTATCAAAAATATATTAGTATACTTTGATCACGATTTAAGGACATATAAAACGAGAAAACGGATTTGTAACGATTAAATTACACGCGATTTAATAAAATTGCCGTAACTATATTAAATAAGCTAAACTAATATATTTCTATTAGACAAACCTTACGGCAACAAGTGACCATGTTGAGGGTCGTTTTAACATTGATGTAGTACTTTTATAACGTGATGTCTTCTAGTAAAAGTAAGTTCGCCAAGCATATTTTTCAAAATGTCCAACCGCTTGTCAAGCGAAGTTGTAATGAATAAAATACGGTTACTTAAACTTTGTTTAAACCACCCTTAAACGATATTTTGGACACAAGTACCATACTTTACCTATATTTTCTCCATGATCGAGACCTCTAGGATGAAAACTTAAATGCTAAAACTTTGAGATAATGATACAAGCTTCCCAAAACCGTTGAGTTTGTCTCCTAACACTTGACGTGCACCATTTTACGACTAGCTTTTCGAGGCCGTTTATTCACTTTCATGAAATTGTCAAATGACATTATTTTACTGACTAAAAGTTATAATTTCATAATATATCACAAAATGACTATCGTAGGATATCATTTCAACGTAAATACTTGTAAAGTATTTTATAACATGACGAGATGTCATAAACATATATTTCGACGATAAATTCTATTTTCAAAAACGTACAAGTGGTATAGATTACATGTGGATTTGCATACACGACATTGTTTCATGATTTACATTAGAACATATCATTCATAATAGGTCGCGGTTAGAGAGTTGCGTCTCATTTCTGTGCATCCACTTTGTCATCATAACTATTGCATCAGGTGAGTTTCATAGCCCCTACTTTTATACATTTTGAATTACTTTTGGGGGAGATACATGCTCAACTATTTTCATTTACTTTTATAAGTACTCTAAACTTCTAAGGATTACCGTGAGTTCATACCCCGCTTTTACTCGTTTAAATTCTTAGAAACTATTTGGGGCGAGATACATGCTTATTTATCAAAACATTTAAACTCTTTTGCCAAACAACATTACTTATACTTTAGACTTGGTGCGTGAAGTGACTAGACTTAAACAAACATCCCAATATTTATATGTTGGAAGGCCATTTATTTGGATACAGCCCAACGTGAGTCGTTGGAGGAACATCCCAATATTTATATGTTGGAAGGCCATTTTTATGGATACAGCCCAACGTGAGTCGTTGGAGGAACATCCCAACATCTATATGTTGGAAGGCCATTTTTATGGATACAGCCCAACGTGAGTCGTTGGAGGAACATCCCAACACGAGTTGTTGGAAGACCCTTGTGGTGACATTTATACTTTTAACTACCTTGATGCGCATAATCATGATTGTCATTCTATTTTGGCAGTGGGTTGTAAACACACAGGTTGCAAGTTTTGTATGGGCGGAACTTGGAACCGAGTGGATTTACAATGCCTTTTCCGCATGAACATTCTTTAAAGGCTTTACATTTCAACACAAACTCTATGAACTCACTCAACCTTTGTGTTGACACTTTTAGCATGTTTTATCTCGTATCTAAGGCATTCACTTCATGGCATGCATTTGGACACATCATAGAGTCGCGGTGACGACGCGCCTCACTTGGGTTTTATGAACTTTAAAAACATCGTTTGGCTTGTATCAAATTTATTTCCGTACATATTGATTTAATTTGGGACCTACACTTTGTAAACTCGATTATTTTACTAAATCAAACGATGTATTTTCCAAACGACACTTTAGGTCGCTCGATATAATCAGTAACTTTGATGCTATGACGGTCCTCCCAAGGTATTCCATTCACGCAAAACACGTAATTTGGGGTGTGATGATTGGTATCGAGCATCGGTTATAGAGAACTAGGTTGCATCATTGACCCTAGACTATAACCACATCATCATAGCATCTCATCATTTCATCGTAAGTGCATACTCATTATACATGCGGGTTTATGACTTAACACCAAACATCATATGAGTCGATTAGTCCAAGCATTGCAAAGTTACTCCTAAATTATACATAGCCTGATCACCTATGTCTAATTCAGGAAGAATCATGCAATGAAGGGAGTAGTAGTCTCATATGTGTAAGCAATTCCGTAATCGAGCCAAATTTTCAAAAGATTTTCTTCAAACCACTTGTTTCCGTTTGATCCGAGTGACGGTTCTTGTTTGATGAGTTGCAAAGATCAAGCTAGAAACAAGTTGTTACCTAAACCGATTTAGCCTAATCGTATGACGAGTTCTTCTTTGATGAGTTGTGGGATTAAGTAAAATCGGTTACCTAAAAGTCTTTTGAGGGTTTTGCTCGAGAATGGAAGGCTTGCCTCATCAAACCCTAAACCGGATAGACCAACACGAATGTAATTCGTGGACCGAATTCCTTTTGGTAGGCGAATGTGACAACTCGTAATTTCGGGACATTTCATATAGACTAGATTTAGTCTACACATCATTAGTAACATCATTTCATATCAATTTATGCATGGGTTTTGCATTTTACATTAAATGTTTATTTTCTTATTAAATAAACGCTATCGCGTAAACATTATTTGAACATTTGATCCGACACTTCCAAAAATTATTCCGATATATTTTTGTACTCATGATAAGATTATAAAAATAATATTATTACTTTACCCGATGTTTTCAATTTATTTTGTATATAAATTGTTATATTTATATAATACGACGGTTTTCTTAAAATTCTACACGATAATTAATATTTCACTCAAATTTTGCAAGAAATGTATTTTTATAATTTTATGACCTCAATATATTTTATCTTGACCCGTTAAAATTTATTTTTAGCTAACGCTACCCTAAATACTCAAATGTTATACAAGTTACTACTTATTTTCAATTAACTTAAATTTACTTACACTTAATACATTATAATACTTAATAAAAAAAGTATTAAACTAATGTAAACACACCCTTATCGACAAACAAGGGTGAGTCATTTGAAAACTTGCTAAACACTCTTAAATATCATTTTATATTCAATACAAACACATACAACACAACATTTCTAAGTGAAAGATCAAAATATCCATCCTCCTTTTCTTCACAAACCGCCAAGATGAAGAAGAACAAGAAACATATTATTTTTCATGATCCAATTGATTATCAAGTATTAGTAGTGATCTAGTTAAGGTTTTGAAATAAAACCTCATGATTTATTTAAGTATACTTTGCTCAAAACTCTTCAATCCTTCAAGTAAGCATTTCATAATTTTTATTACTCTTTCATATTCATATTTATGTTGTTTCATTATTTTTGCAAGAAAACATGCATGAATTCCATGATCCATACCACTTTTATTGGTTTTAGTACATATAATGAGTTTTAATTATCCAAATAATAATCCTTGTAACATATCACTTTTGAGGATGTCTAGGAACCCATGACACCCTAAGAAGGTGTATGGTTGGATTAGAATAGCTTCGAGATGTTTTGAATTGGTTAGAATAAGTTTTACGAGAGAAATCATTTTCAACAACTATAATTAAGGGTCTGATCTTATTTGTGAAATCTGGAAAATCCGACAGTTTGTAAAATATTTTGGGCTAGATATTCAGAAAATATACTTTAAAACAAAACGTGGCGCTTGAACGGGTTAAAATGGAGTTATAACGAAGAAGTTATGCTATTTTCAAGTTTGACGACGAAAAATATAAATCCAGAAAATTCAGCATACTATTTTAACTTTTACGAGTCAAAATGAGTCTTAAGCGCTATAAAAATGTCGACTTATCAAAATATATTAGTATACTTTGATACGAAGCTAAGGACATATAAAACGTAGAAAACGGATTTGTAACGATTAAATTACACGCGTTTACATAAAATTGCCGTAACTATATTAAATAAGCTAAACTAATATATTTCTATTAGACAAACCTTACGGCAACAAGTGACCATGTTGAGGGTCGTTTTTAACATTGATGTAGTACTTTTTATAACGTGATGTCTTCTAGTAAAAGTAAGTTCGCCAAGCATATTTTTCAAAATGTCCGACCGTTTGTCAAGCGAAGTTGTAATGAATAAAATACGGTTACTTAAACTTTGCCGGAAACCACCCTAAAACGATATTTTGGACACAAGTACCATACTTTACCTATATTTTTCTCCATGATCGAGACCTCTAGGATGAAAACTTAAATGCTAAAACTTTGAGATAATGATACAAGCTTCCCAAAACCGTTGAGTTTGTCTCCTAACACTTGACGTGCACCATTTTACGACTAGCTTTTCGAGGCCGTTTATTCACTTTCATGAAATTGTCAAATGACATTATTTTACGACGAAAAGTTATAATTTCATAATATATCACAAAATGACTATCGTAGGATATCATTTCAACGTAAATACTTGTAAAGTATTTTATAACATGACGAGATGTCATAAACATATATTTCGACGATAAATTCTATTTTCAAAACGCATAAGTGGTATAGATTACATGTGGATTTGCATACGACATTGTTTCATGATTTACATTAGAACATATCATTCATAATAGGTCGCGGTTAGAGAGTTGCGTCTCATTTCGTGCATCCACTTTGTCATCATAACTATTGCATCGGTGAGTTTCATAGCCCCTACTTTATACATTTTGAATTACTTTTGGGAGATACATGCTCAACTATTTTCATTTACTTTTATAAGTACTCTAAACTTCTAAGGATTACCGTGAGTTCATACCCGCTTTTACTCGTTTAAATTCTTAGAAACTATTTGGGGCGAGATACATGCTTATTTATCAAAACATTTAAACTCTTTTGCCAAACAACATTACTTATACTTTAGACTTGGTGCGTGAAGTGACTAGACTTAAACAAACATCCCAATATTTATATGTTGGAAGGCCATTTATTTGGATACAAACCAACGTGAGTCGTTGGAGGAACATCCCAATATTTATATGTTGGAAGGCCATTTTATGGATACAGCCCAACGTGAGTCGTTGGAGGAACATCCCAACATCTATATGTTGGAAGGCCATTTTATGGATACAAATCAACGTGAGTCGTTGAGGAACATCCCAACACGAGTTGTTGGAAGACCCTTGTGGTGACATTTATACTTTTAACTACCTTGATGCGCATAATCATGATTGTCATTCTATTTTGGCAGTGGGTTGTAAACACACAGGTTGCAAGTTTTGTATGGGCGGAACTTGGAACTGAGTGGATTTACAATGCCTTTGCTGCATGAACATTCTTTAAAGGCTTTACATTTCAACACAAACTCTATGAACTCACTCAACCTTTGTGTTGACACTTTTTAGCATGTTTTATCTCAGGTATCTAAGGCATTCACTTCATGGCATGCATTTGGACACATCATAGAGTCGCGGTGACGACGCGTCTCACTTGGGTTTTATGAACTTTAAAAACATCGTTTGGCTTGTATCAAATTTATTTCCGTACATATTGATTTAATTTGGGACCTACACTTTGTAAACTCGATTATTTTACTAAATCAAACGATGTATTTTCCAAACGACACTTTAGGTCGCTCGATATAATCGTAACTTTGATGCTATGATGGTCCTCCCAAGGTATTCCATTCACGCAAAACACGTAATTTGGGGTGTGACATACAAAGTAAAACTTCAAGAGAGAACGTTTTTGTTGGTGATACTTCTAAGTATTTTAATCATACTTTTGAGTTATGGTAAATTGATAGGATCTCCAAATGTTTTTATTGTCTATTCTATTTTTATTAATAATGACATTTAACTTACTCCTTTTTAACATTTTAGTGAGGTTTTCCTTTTATGGTAAGTTTTATGAAATGGTTTTTATGTTGGATGAGTGTCGTCACCGGATCCACAGTTCTACCTGTTCCTTTTAAAAGGGATCCGCTAGTTAAACACTGTGGTTCGGGATCCGCAGTTTGACAGAAATTGGTTTTGACGTAGAATCAATTTTGCAACTTTTATGTTATAAAGTGGAATGTGTTTTAGCCAATTTTAATTCTTAAACATGCATTAATAATTTCAAACATGTTGGGGTTTGAGATGCGAAAGAAAAGATATAAAACGCATTATGCGATAAAGAAACGAGATAAACTACGACATTAATTATATTTCATTTCAATGCTTAAAGCAATACAAAAGATCGGATAGATGATACAAATGTAGATCAATAAGACAAAGTACATGTATCCATGAGAGAATTTGATCATGGGATACACGAGAGCGATGAGCGAGATGATGATGGTCACGAGGGTGATGTAAACCATGACGATGGAGATCTTTATTGGTTTTGATTTCTCAAAGTGAGATGATGAAGAAGATGAAGTTTTGAATGTAAGGTTTTTGAAAGTGGAAGATTTGAAAAATGGGGTTTGTTGGTGAGAGTTGACGATCAGAAGAGTTTTATGGGGAAGGAGGAATTTTTTAGATTTGCGTTTTGTTTTATTTGTATTTAGAAAGATTTGGGCTTTAGAAATTTGGTTTAGACAACACATATTCATACACATAATTTTAGACGGATAATAACACGTAAGCACAAAGTTTTTCTAATGACGCCATGTATATCATATAAATATGCTTGGATAAATAATTTACCATTTAGTGATATGCAAACATACACATGATTTACTAACATTATTTAGAGATAAGTCTTTATGAAAGTCATACCTCTATTGCAATTTGAGTGTCCCTATTTGAGGAGTTTTATCAATGGATAACTCTGGTTTCTTCGAGATCTACTTGGTAATAAGTTTCGACAACTTTTCGAGGAAAGTTATCCTATTACCAAAGAATCTTGATGGTTTGCTTATTATCAGATTATCTAAACAAAATGACAAGAGAAGTTAGTACATTTTGTAAACAAGGTGACATATAAGAAAAGAAAATAATTAATACTATCATCTAATTAATATCCAACAAAAATTATTCTTAAAACACGCTTTTATTTTTAGAAGATTTTCTTCTATGTAGTTTTCAAACATACATGGATCGTATCAAGTTTTAAAGTACAATATACTCTAAGAAACTTGGTAACGAAGCTCGATGCCAATTGTGGAAAACTAGAAGGGGGTTTAATAGTTTTACCGATTAAAACTTGCTTTTAATGTATTCAGATCGACTTATGTCAATCTATCTGGTATGTGTGTTGGATATTGATAGATGTGCATATAAGTAAGTAATGTAGAAGAACACAAAATCACAACACGAGTATTTATAGTGGTTCGCTACAAGGACACCTTCCTTGCCCTACTTTACTCCCCGAGTACCCCACTCGAGAGTTTGTAAGCACTACACAAAGACAAGCTCCTTAATGAGGTGGATAAGCCTTCACAACGCCGCCTACTCTTTATCCGGTACAAGGCTAGACACCGAGTTCTTCCATGAGGTAGAACCAAACCTATCAAAACGTCGCCTACAATTTATCCGGTACAAGGCTAGATACCGAAGTTCCATTACAAATGAGGAAATACTACCCAACACTACACCACTACCCAACACTACAACACTACACAACTACCCAAAGAAGACACTTCTTGTTACAACACTAGAGAGGATATCAACATCCTCTAACCCAAACTACACAACTAGTACATCGATGCACCATATCGAATGTACAACTTTGGCACCATTCACTAATGCCTTCAACATGACCCTTCGACACCTTTCTCTAATGCCTTCAACACGACCCTTCTAAGCACCTTTCACTAATGCCTTCAACACCACCGTTCGCACCTTTCATTAATGCGTTCAACACGACACTTCTATGGAGGAGAGAGAACTATCAACAAGATGCACTTTAGTGGTCTTGATGATGATGAAGCTTATCAACTCATGGCTTGAGCTTGCACGTCTTCAAGATGTGGTGATCTCGCCTTTAAGAGGAACCTAAAGAATCACATAAACATAAACTACATAGAATGATCCTTTGATAAGTGGTTAGAGATGTTAGAATTTTGGGAGAAAGTTTATCTAAGAGTGGGAGTGAGCAAGAGAGAAATGGCTCACTATTTATAGACAAAACATGTCTCATCGTCCCACGGTTCCCACGGATCCCTCCCTAGAGGAATCGGCTAGAGCAAAACACGGGATCCGCCACGGTCGCTTTAGTCTGGATTTCGGGTTGCAAACCGGTTATGGGTTATGGACCATGGGTTATAGGTAATGGATTATTGATACCCAACAAGATGCAATGTACCTAGTCATTGGGTTATGGATCTTGGGTCTTGGATCATGGACTTTGGGTCATGGATCATGGATAATACACAACATGACTTCATGCATGATGTAATGGGATGGGTCATGGGTTATGAATCATGCTCCATGGGTATGGGTTATGGACTTTGGTTTTTACCCAACAACATTCATTGTACCTAGTCAATGGATCATAGGTCATGGGTCATGGGTTATGGACTTTGGTTTTTACCCATTACAACATATACAAGGTACATATACATTTTTATAAAATGTAAACACTAGTTGTTATACATATGCATTTCGTAAGATATAAACAATATTACTTGTTATTGTTTTATAAAATGTCTTTGGTTTTATATAACTTATTTACTAAACATGTTTTGATACGCTTTTAATATGTTTAGTAAAAGTGTGTTAGTAAACTATTGGTTCAAACCATTTACGTATTTTATTTGTTTCGTTAAAATGATTTTACGCTTGTTATCGACAAAACATTAGAAGATCGTAAAATATAAATAAACGCTTTTATGGTTTATTTGTATAACACTTACCAATAAAGTAGATTTTCAAAGCACATTCGCACATGAGTCGTTCGCACATTAGTTTAAAAAGTCAAACAACACGTGGACAACAAGATTTGATAGTGATGGTACTTGCAAATGATTAGGATTGTACTTTTTTCGGACACGTGTCAACAAATTAGTGGAGTCGCACATTTGCACATGACCATTTGAGGAAGAGATGTTATTTTTGTAACTTTTGGTGACCACAACCCAAATTTTTGTCCCTTTTGAGAATTTGCTCATGAAATAAACTAATCAAATATATCATGATTGTTATATATTATACATCGAGATAAAATAAGTTTAAGTTAAATAAAGAAAAATATATATAAGAAATATTTTTCTTATAATTATAATTGTTATGTATTCTAGCATTCCAAATTTAAGTTAAATAGTTATTTGAATGTATATATATGACATATTTAAGGTTTAGGAAGGATAGATATGTAATTATAAGTTTAACTTAGACATGTATGCAATTTTTAAGCTTTTAAAAGGATATATATGTAATTAAAATTTAAGTTAGATATATACGCAATTTTAAGCTTTTACAAAATATATATGCAATTCCCCTAAAACTTATGATTTAAGAAACAAAGAATCATATCGTTTAGTGCACAACTTGGTTCATGCAACAGCATTTATTTCCTTTTCAAACAATTTTTACCTTTCATTAATTTACAATCTCCTTAAAAATTTAGATCATTTCATGCATATATTTTTTTTGTCGATCGGTCCTTTTTTAAAAACTTAACCCCAAAACAATACACATCGCTTCAATATTTATAGTCGTGTTAAAATTGTTCTCATAGCATAGTTTATCAAAGTTGTCCTTAACGAGGAATCGAGGATTATAGTTATCGCGTTGTTCTGAGACTTCTATATTTCTTATTATTTTAAATAACGATCGATAGGAAATTTGTAAATTAAAATTTAGGTTAAGATCTTGCTGGTAAGAGTTTTCTGCGTGCATGGCCATGTTATCAGGGACAGAACCAGGGTGGGTCCCGGGACACTCAAGGATTTTTGTCTCGTAGTGTTAATTTTGTTAAAAACCCTCATACTTTTTATACGTGCACCCGGTCTAAAAAATTTGTGCATATAATCTTGTTTGATTTTTTATAAATGCACCTGGTGACTTTGTGTTCTGGTTTCGTCCCTGCATGTTATAGTTGTATTTTAATGTGCATATTTTATTGGCTATGCGGGTGATACCATAACCCTACAGGTGCTACAAACAATCACAACATAAAAAGCTATATGCATTCGATTGAAATGTTAGAATTACACACTGATCCAGAGTATAAAATGTTAAAAGTACTTCCAGGAGGTTATATAAGAAAATTAAAAGTCTCAAGTCTGAAACATGAAGCAAGCTTAGGTACCAGATGGGGTGGTTCAGGCCTGATGGAGCACATCCTTCTCAGGTTCTCCCAAACTCGGACATAGTCCGTAACACCATGTAGTCCACTAGCCTCACAATGACTTGTACTAAATAAACTAAGTCCTAGTGTGGGGGGGCATGAAGCTTAGGTAGGTAATGTGACATGTGGTCCGTCCGAGCACATAACGATCGGATATACCCAAGCTCGGAGCAACCATGAAAGGTCCTCCAAGACACCACGTAACCCCTTCCCACATGGTGAGAAGTAAAAATAAAATAAACTAAACTAACTTCTAATTACAAAAGTAAAAATCTAAGCTCGCTTCCATAGAAGCCCCTAATTGAGCTCTTATTCGCCTTCGTAGCTTTCCACCGCTCAGAGTAGTGGTGCGACCAAATGTCTCGGAAGAAGGTGGTGGTACCTAAAGTTCGGTTGAGGAAATCTCGGATGGGTTAACTGCTTGAAGGCTTATTGACCAAGGGACTATCTTGTCCGATTCAAAGTGGAAATCTCGTGAAATGAATTCTCGAGCACAAGGTATGAGGTGCCATTGGTGAGCCATTCGTGAGCCATTGGTATGCCAACCCACCGCCAACATGCCAAACTTATGCCAAATGAACTCTTTTGTGTTTTGAGCCACTCTACTAGCTCAAGCCAAATGCACCTTTGTGTGTGTGTGTGTTTTTTATTGTGAGTGAGTGGTATATTTGGTGGGGTATTTTGCGGGACCTACAGTGATGTTAGTGGTGTGTTATGAGGAGGGTTGTTTGAGTTATTGGTGTGTTATTCGAAGTGTATGATGTGGCTACTGGTGGCATACCAATAACGTGTTATTGGGTCCTTGCATACCTTGTGCTCTCGGCATGTTGGGTAACTTTTGAAAAAAAAGGAAGTCTCGATCCGTAAGAGCAAAGAACAATGAATCAAACCCGCCTTAGCACCGAGGATAAAGTTAGAAATTTTCTTTTTAATCTCTTAGATTGGCTCATCCAAACTAGCCATACGCAGCCCACGCTCAAAACCAACATTAATCGCTAAGGAGCAACACCTGAAAGCGGCTAAACTCCCAACTTCTAAAGAACCTCCGAACAAGCTCTTCAAAATCTGCTTGAAAAAAGGAAGTGATGTCGTTCCGGATCTTCTTAATGTCGATTTCATGCTCAACAATCACATCCTTACACTTGTGAGTTTCAAACTTCTTAGCAGAGAGCTTATGCTTTAGTTGCTTCAAATCAGCCTCTTAAAGTTCTAGCTCTGATTTGGCTTTAACGAGTGCATCATTAGCTCGTGTGGAGGCCCTATGCGCCTCAGTAACCTCATTTTCAAACTTTGGTTTCTCCGTAATGAGGGCATCTTTTTCGATCTTGTGCTCTTTATGATTTTCTTGCCCCGGTGATAGCTCCTAATTTATACATGTGTTAGCTATCAAATTCTCACGATAACTACTCCTTTTTGCCTTGTTTTGATTAAATATTATACTTAATTACTCTAAATTTATGTTTTACTCCATCGCCTCAAAATTAAGGTTCATATTTCTTTTTTCGATGTTTCAAAATAATTGTCCACTTTCTTTTTAAGTAAAAAAGAGATTTGGGTGGTTGAAAATTATAGTATCCACTTTATTAAACTTTACGATTTTTGTTCCGACAATAATTTTGAGAATGAGGGAGTATCTCGAGCAAAAGGAGAATTAGAGGTGGCAAACAAAGGGCTGGGCGGGCAGCAGCAATCAATGAATGGGCACGGGCTTAAACGGTGCACGGGCTTAAACGGCGGACGGCACCAAACGCGATGTTATACTTAATCGATTTAGAATTGACCTAAACGACAAAAAAATTCTCAAACGTAACATTTAATTTATATTTGAGTAACTAAATATAGTATATCTATAAGTTTTCATTAAAAACAAGTTAATGTTCGAGAAAAACACGTGCTCATTATTCCCATTTAACTTTTAAATAAGCAAAAATGCCCATTTTAAAAAGAAAATGGCTAAACGTATCTATATCTTTTAAAAAATTGCCTATTTAGCTTTTTTATTTTATTTTATTTTATTTTTAATTTTTTTTAGGCGCAAATTGCCACCTCTGGAGAATAACTATAGAAGCAATCTCCTTTGATTGCTATAGGTGTTTCGTGTGTTTCATAAAGTTGAAAACAAGAGATCGTTTTGAGCTCCGTTGATTCTACCGATCACGCCACAAAAGTTTAATAATTGTTATTGGTTTAATTAATTATACGCGTCATACTGATCTATTTATTGATGACTTTTTTCGCTGCACTTTAATGTTTTTTATATGATTTTGATACAAAATCACCAACAATAATATGTGTTACGGTTCCGATATCGCTAGTTCTATACGTGTTGGTTTTTTTTCCTTGTGTGGCCTTTAATTAAATTGATAAATTTGGTTAGCTACTAGTTTGTGTACATGAGAGTATTAATTTAAGGTAGTCTTTATGATCAAAGAAAAAAACTCATAGATGAAACGATTTGGTGTTTGATCAAGGTCGTGGAAAATTGAGTTGTTTATTCATATTCGTATATCTTCATGTGTGTCGTCAATCATTTTGTTTAGTGGCGATACGTCAGTAGTTGCGAGTTTATTAATCATATCGGTTAAACATACAGTTATGTTAGATGGTCTTTTAGTTACTTATTACATGTTTTAATGATTAACGAAACATGTTTTATAAAGTTGTTAAACGAATATTCACGCAAAACGACGCAGATATAGAAGAAATAATTATATTTGTGAATTTGTGATTCGGTGTAACGCTTAATGCAACCATTTTTTTTTTTTTTTTTTTTTTTTTTAAATTGATGGAACCGGAGGTAACCATGTGCTCCTAGACGAATACTTGTGCAAACATCATTTTATAAGTCAATTGAGAAAGAAATATATGATGTTAATATTATAGTTCTAAGATTTAATTTTGCTGTTATACTATGTTTGTAAAATTCAATTCTTTATAGCTCAAAAAGTTGTCAGTCGTGTGTTTGTATGTTTAAATTCATTATTAAAGTTATTATCTATACTACATATAATAGAAAAACGGTCAGAGGTGAAAAGTTAAAAAGTTGAAATTGGTTAAATGAGAGAAATACGATGTAATTTATATTTTATTAAAACACCCCATTAATTAAAAATACAATAATTTATACACATCAGACAACCAATTAAAAGCACATCTACCAAATTAAAACAACCAATTAAAACACCCTTACTAAAAAGACAATAAAATTTTCTTAACGTACAATTTAAAAAGCTACAACATAATCTAAAATATAAAATATTTAAACACACTCATTAATCTTTCCGTCTAATTTTAAGTCAGTTTGTTTTAAAGTCTTTTTTCGACTTTTGATTATTTTTTAGTGTTATATAATACTGATGAAAAATATATGAATGGATTTGTGTTTCAAATGTATGTTCATTGGTATACTTTTCATCAAGATTATATAACCTAAAAAATAATTACAACAAAGTCGAAAAAAAAGACTTTAAAAGTCAAACCTGACTTAAAATTTATTGAGGAGTAATATTTCAAAACACCCTAAAATGAAAAGTATATGTTATTATACACATTATACAAATTAATAAAACACACAAAACTTCATAAGTTAATAAGTTGATGTTACATATAGTTTTAAAATCGGACCGGAGCGGACTAACGTGTTCATCGGGAACCGGTGTCGCCACCGATTCACTAACCAATTAAATCCATCCGAAAACGAAAAGAGAAGACCCGTTGAAACCGATACAAACCGGTGAATCGGTCTCATCGAGATCTATTTTGCGGTTATCGTCACAGGTACCCGCCGCCAAACGCGCAGTACCGTTATATACTATATATAAAGGAAAACCAAAAGTAAAAAGTGAAAAGTTCAAACTAAACCGAAATGTCAAGACATATATTTCAAAAGGAAACTATTAATACACATCGAAAACCGAGTTTACCCGGACGCTTCAAACCCGTGGGTTGACCCTATTTAATTTGATTTGTTTTCGACCCAACCTATCGGGTTTACTCGGTTCAAATCGACTTGTTTTTTGACCAGAATGGTTCAACCGGTTGAACCACCCGGGTCAAACCAGGTTTCAAATTTGACAACATTATATAAGAAATAATGAAGTAGTTATTGAACCCGTGACAAATTTGAAAATGATAGACCAAGTAATTTTAGTTTTTGTTATTTATTTTGCTTTAACACATGTACATTGTCATTTGCATAATGTTATTTTGAATAATGTTGGTCTTGCACCATTTAAAGGACTAGCATATATGAATCGTCTTTTAAAAGTTAATATATATTGTATAGCCATTTGTCCGGTATATCAATAATGTTATGCAAGTTTATTAGAATCACAAAAATTAAATAGTACAAGATAATCTTATTATGATGATATTAAATTTGTAAGGTTACAAGTTTAAAAGCCACACACCAAATAATAAACGCTACACATGTAAAAAAATAGTTATCACTGTCTAAATTACTGACAAAACAAGAAAAGCGGTCACACACGTTGGCTATACCTCTAAACTACAATATAATATTGCCAACTACATAATACCGTTGCTTTTTGTAATGCTTGAATCTATTATTACTAAAATCTTAATAACTTAAAAGTTAAAACAATCCTATTAGAAATATACTCCCACACTTAGATCGACTCCACATAATTTTCTTGAAAACTGTATATTTCTGCTGCTATGCAACCACGCATCAGAATTATAGTTATTCAAAAATGATTCTCCGACGCTACAAATGTTTGTTGAAAGAAACTTATAGGTCGTCGGAATTTTGCAGAAAACTAGACACCGTTGCCGCTAGGCGCGGGTACTCGTCTAGTTATTAATAATAAGGGTATATTAGAATGGTAAGGATCCAGTGAGAAGAAAACTTAAAATGAGAATAATGAGAAATAACTATAACCTCATATTTGAGATGCATTGACTTGAATTAGATGCATCTTTATTCATTTACATGCATCATAATTAGTTTCGAAAGTTATTTTGAAGTGAAAACGATGCAAAGTAGTACTAGCAACAAATTTGACCCGCAGAGGATGAAAAATACATATGATTCATCTAACTTGAGAAAACGCATCTAATATATGTATATGCATATAATTTTTAGTTATAAAATATATTATAGTGCATCTAAAAGTTTAAGGATGCATCTAATTCAAATTGATGCATCTCTAATTTGTAGTTATAGTTATTTCTCATCCTTCTTATTTTAAAAATTCTTCTCATTTGATCCTTAGTCATATTAGAAAGAGTATTAAAAAGATTTCCAAAGTTTTCATTTAAGATTTATATGTAATATAAATATTTTAAATAGTATTTGGAGGAATCAACTTTACTCATTTATAAGAGAGTTTAAATTTTCAAGAATAGACAAATTTGTTTTATAAATAGTAGAGATCGATGTTGATTGGTTAAAGATTTTGTCAGACGCAAGGCAAATAGTCGTTTCAGGCGTGTTCTAGATGGATATCATCATTGAATACCAGTCGTTAGAAAAAGACTTTAAACACAAAACTAGGAACAAACATAAACCATTCTTGACGTTAAATTAATTAAAGTGTGTTTGATTACGAAAGTGTGGTTTATTATAAAAGTATGAATGGAAATTTGATGGTGATGATGAATGTCGATTGGAAGCAGGGGAGAGTGCATATTTTGGGACAGTGTTTGATTTTTATAACTTTTTGGGGAAGAATGAAGTGATAAGAAACAAAATGAAATGCAATGAAATGATGTGGTTATCCGTTTATGTTTGTAAATCTAATGATATTTTTTTGAATTTTGTGATGATTATGGTGATTATTAAAAGCTGCTCGGAAGTGGTGGATCTAGTGAGAAAAATTATTGAAATGAGAAGAGTGAGAAAAAATTGTAGCCATATATCTTAAATGAGAAAAGAAAAATAATAAGAAGCTGAGATTCATATATTTTTGTGAATGCATCTAATATTTGTGATTGTGGTTTCTTCTCATTTTAATTATATTTCTCATTTGATCCTTACTCGTCGAAGGTGTTGTTGTGAGAAGTTGGTGAATAGTTGTCATGATTGATGATGGAGAGAAGAGATGAAAAAGATGAAGGGGAACAAGACAAGACCCAAATTGACCAAAATACCCTCATATGCCATACATATGAGGGCTTAACGAATATTGACTGACGGCCGGCAATCAAAGGGACTTCAACAGATGTAAGGTTGCCCCAATAGTATCGATCGTGAGTCGATCGAGGGACTAGGGGCGATCGATTCCAATCGATCCCCTTGTTGTGGAGTGAGTCGATCGCAAAAAAACTCAAATGAGTCGTCGCTCGATCGAAACCACAAAGCACAAACAACCAAGGTTTCTAGCCGTTGCATAAAAAAAAAAAAAAAAAAAAAAAAAAAACCCTGAAATACACAACATATTTACACACTTAAACTCACAAATCTCATTTCACACATTCTCTATATTCTTTCCACCCTATGTGTTTTAATTCTTACGAGCTATTCATTGCCGATTCGTCATCGGATGATGAAAATGAAGTTAGTACCGAGTTTATGATGTTTGCGGAAGAGTGTTGGGAGGCTTTTCAAGCGTCACAAAAACTCTCACGAAACACTGTTACTAGGGATCGTTTGGGTGCTCATAACCGTTTAGTGGGTGCTTACTTCAGCGAGACCCCAAGATACGGCGATATAGCATTCCATGATCGTTTCCGTATGAACCGACGACTATTCACAAGAATTGTCCGAGATATAACCGATCATTACCTTATTTCCAACAAACTCCTAATTGTACAAGCGTACTTGGTATTTCTCCATTGATGAAGTGTACTTCGTCAATCCGTCAATTGGCATACGGAGTCAATGCTGATGCTTTAGACGAATACGTGCAAATGGGTGCGTTAACAATTCGTGAGTGTCTCGAAAAATTTTGTGAGGCCATAATGGAGTTATATGGTGCGAGTATTTGCGAAGCCGACGGTTAGTGACATTGACAAACTCTATGCTCATCACTACGAAAGTCATGGGTTTCTGGGATGATAGGAAGCATCGATTACGCAGATTGGCCGTGGGGAATTGCCCACATGCTTTAAAAGCTCAATTTTGTAGGGGTGATCACGGCGAGAATCCTTTCATTTTATTGGGCGATCGCGTCCCAAGATTTATGGATTTGGCATCGTTCTTTGGTGTCGCCGGATGAATAACGACGTAAGTGTTTTACGTGCATCGCCTCTTTCAATGATCTCAAAGCGGGAGAGCACGGATGTGGAATTCGTTGCTAACGGCGTGCCTTATAAACGCGAATATTATCATCTTGATGGGATATATCCGAATGGTCGGTTATTATGAAGTCCATTAAAATTCCGTGGACGAATGATCACAAATGAATATTGTATAAGACGATGCACGGCGGCAAGAAAAGATGTGGAACGTGCTTTTGGTGTACTAAAGAAGAAGTGGCTAATGATTAAACATCCGCCAGAGGGTTTGACAAAGAGCGTCTATCACATATAATGTACACATGCATCATATTACATAATATGATAATTCAGACAAAAAGCGGGCGATATCTCCGTATTCTTTCCAAATAGACAAAGACCGTTCTTATGATCCCATAAGAACGCATGTGGAATCGTTGAAATTACCGGGAGATATGCAACAAAACAACTCATCTTAGCCTCAAAGCCGATTTGGTGGAAGACATTTGGCATCGTCATAATCAAAACTAGTTTAGTCGTCAGATTGTCGTAATGTTTTAATTTTATTTGAATTATTATGTAACGTTTAATTATTAATGAAATTTTATTTTGTGATAAAATGTTTAAAAAATATAAAAAAATGAACTTGGTCGCCTTACCGGGCACCTAATCGCCAAGGTCATTTGGAGAGAGAAAGGCGCGTGGAAATGAAAAGAAGTGATTGAATCCTTACTAGGGCAGCCTAAAACACAAATAATAGAGACCTTGGACTTATTAATTATTATTTTGGAACTCAACGCGCGTTTTTTATATAAGTTACTGGATTAGCGATTATTTTACTTTTGATATTATAATAACGAAAGTAGATGTGTTAATGGACGTCCCTAACCAGCCCAGGCACATTCCTAGCACCCTTTATATATAGTACTACTATGTAATAAGAAGGAAGTTGGAGCATTGGCATAAAGAAATTAAAACATTACAGTATATACAAATAACTTAGTAAAAGTGATGGCTGCAGCTTCAACTTCCAATCCAAGCTTCATAGCTGAAGTTGGAGAAGATATTCAATACCCATACCCTTCACTTAATTTTGCCACAAACTTAGTTGCACTGAAGTTGAGTAGCAAGAATGAGTACAATGTGTGGAATACACAGATGTTATGTCTGTTATCGAGTCATGATATGCTCGGTTTCATTGATGGTCAGTTTCCAAGTCCTTCTGATGCAAATGGGAAGACAAAAGTGGAAGATATGAAGGCATGGATCAGATCAGATTCACTCGTCAAAGGTTGGATACTTAACTCACTCTCCAAACAAACAGCCATGAGCGTTGTCAATCGTCTCACATCCATACACAAAAACGCAGAGTTTACTGCGAAAGATGTGTGGGATGAACTACAACGTAGTTATGGTCCTTCTACTCTTCAGCAAGCAACCGCAAGTATAATCTTTTATTAATTTTCTACTCTAAGATTTTTAAAATTTTGAGATTTAGAAGTCTTCTAATAGAATTTAATAAATTTTTTTAGCACAAAAAGAAGATGCCAAATCAGAGGACTGGTCAGAAAAAGCAAGGACAGATGAAAACAAACAATATATGTATAAGTATATACTACGAGGAACACGAGAAGTTGATCCGCAATACATTGAGTCCCGTTTCACTCGGCTGAAGCTTACACCCATGGACAAAATCACAAATAATGGCAACACAGCACTCCATGTAGCAGTAGGCTCTTCTATCAATAGTCATGAATTATTAGAGACATTGTTAGAAATGACACCTGCAGAGAACAAACTACTAGATCTTAAAAATTCAGATGGAAGTACGCTACTTCATGTTGCTGCTATTGTTGGTAACACTAAAGCTGTTGACATCTTGGTGAGAAGAGACCCAGAATTACTATTAGCCAAGGACAATGAGGATCACACGCCACTTGCTTTATCTCTTTCTAATGTGCATTCTGAGACATCTGAGTGTCTGGTGAATCACATCAAAGCAAAAGGGTATGATGCTCTGTTTTCTGGCAAAAGTGGCGAGGATCTTATGGTTCTTGCAATTTCTTCTAAAGATTTTAGTAAGTGTCTTATGTTGTCTTCAAAAGCTTTTCATCTGTGATACGACTAATACTATTAAATATATAGGCTTTGCAAAAAAGATGCTTAATAGAGAAGAGCCCGCACATAGTGACGCTGTCTTGATGGCTCTAGCTCAAAACTTCCCACCTGAACTCAGCTATTGGGAAAGGAAAGAAGGAGCCTGCACAGGTATGCTAATTCCTAATGACTGTTTCTTTAACTTTTCAATCTATTGTTAAGCCTTGATACACCAGTTTTTGATCTCCTTTGCAGCCATCTTTGATGAGATTGAAGAGAGAATAAACAGATACGTAAATAGGTCATGTAGTTCCTGGGTTCAAATGACAATTGCATATATCATGCTTGGTAGGTCATGAGAAAATAATATGTCATTGTTTGTAACATAATGGTTATACCATAACCTCACAATTCTAACAATCATCCCATCTTGAACCAGGCCTGGTCTATATAGCAATGATTTTTGAGTGTATCCTAAAGGCGATTGGTAAGGCGAATCAATAGTTACAATAAGAGAAAAAGAATTTCTTTGTTTACTTGAAATTTTTATTTGGCTCTATGTTGCAGTAAGGCCATTCTTTGAAGATAAATTTCAATTCATGATGATGCTGCGAATTATTACCTAATGTATGCTCTAGGATTTATCACATCCAACATTTACCATCACTTTTACATCAATCCGATTTTTGAAGCCACAAGACAAAATGCATTCGAGGTTGTTACAAGCATTGTGTCATGGTTTCGGATGCAATTTGAGTGCCAATGAAGACGGTCACAATTTTATTCAATATTCTGTGATAAATCGTTCAGAGAAGATTTACAGCCTGCTATATCAAATGAGTGAACACAAGAATATTTATAAAACAATCAAAGACTCTTCAGGGAATAACCTCTTGCATTTGGCTGCAAGATTGGCACCTACCAACAAATTGAATCTATTATCAGGAGCAGCTTTGCAAATACAATGCGAATTACAGTGGTTCAAGGTAAGATTCTTTAGTTAATGACTCAAAATTTGAGTTTTATTCAACATGCCGAAAGTTGTTAAGAGTTAAGACCCTTAGACCCATTATTATATATCTAGCATGGTTAACATGTTTTAATCTTGTAGGAAGTCGAAGGATTTCTATGTCCCCTAAACCGCATACAAAAGAACTCAGATGACGAAACACCTCAGATGGTATTTACAAGGGAGCATAAGGACTTGGTAATCGAGGGTGAAAAATGGATAAAGTCCACTGCTGAGTCGTACACAATAACAGCAGCGCTGATCACCACTATTGTGTTTGCAGCAGCCATTACTGTGCCCGGTGGAAACAATCAGGAATCAGGGATACCAATTTTCACAAACAACATTGCCTTCACGATATTTGCTATATCAGATGCGATATCGTTATTCACAGCTGTCACGTCCTTGTTAATGTTTTTATCAATCCTTACCACGCGTTTTGCCGAACAAGACTTTCTCTTCAAGTTGCCTAAAAGGTTGATAATAGGTCTCACCATGTTGTTCATCTCAACAACAGCAATGATCATAGCTTTTGGAGCAACATTATTCCTTGTGTTTGGACAAAGGAACTTGTGGATGCTTATTCCAATAGGTGCATTGACATGCCTTCCAATCACTTCTTTTGTGACCTTCCAGTTTCCGCTTATCGCGGACTTGATAAGTGCCACATATGGTCGTAGTATATTTGTTAAAAAGAAATCTGATGAGTACTTTTACTGAAGTTTATATAGCTGTAATGGTCATTCCCAATTGATATTGCTTAATCTTGTTAAATATATAAATATCAGTGTATCATTCTATCATTCAGTGGTTTCTTATCATCTTATGTGTGTACTTTCAAAGTATTCTTTATACCTTTGAGATGATCCAAAACTTATTCAGACCATGACCATTAAAATTAAAGATGTATGATTTTGTACATGCATTATAAACATATAACTAATCAATGTGTAAACTTGTGCTTTCAACAATTGGAATACTTGAATCATTATTAGCTTGCAATATTTTTCAAATTCACCACTCTCATTCTTTGAGTGAAATAGAAAACACTATCCATATATCATGGACACAAGTATCAGCCTTTGTTATGTAATCACCCGGCATCAGTGGTGGATCCAAGAAACAAATTCCTAGGTGGCACCACGTAAGTGGATTAAGTAACGAGTCAGGTTTGTTGGTCAATTCCGTTTGAGATAAAAAAAAATTGTTTAAGCCAAACTGATCAGGATTAACAAACTACTGAGTAACATATGAGACCATCATTCATCCCCGCCCTGATCGTGTCAGGGGCGGATCTGTAGCATAGCCCAGGACATAGTATCGATACTACAGCTTTAGATATATGTGTATTAGATGGTACGTTATTATACTAGTATGTGATTTGAGAAACACTAGAGTTCAGAAAATCTTAAACCGAAATCGGGCATGACTGAGGAAGGCTGTCTTCGGAAGGTGCTTATATCACTTAAGTTTTGGCCTTTAAACGGGATCTATGGTCTTAACGTTAAATCACATGTATACCAAATGAAATGTAGGGATTAAGTTGAAACTATAAATGTGTTCTTATTAATCTGTCATCATGTTTTTACATCAAATGTGTTTACAATATATACTGAATGAAAGGGTGTGATTGAACAATTGTGTCGGTTCAATGAATATGGCAGTTATTTTATAACTGCTATGTAACCGTTTCTGTAACTGCTTCTGTTGACTTTTCTCGTGTGGTTGACTTTCGTTGACCGGGTCATAATGGGTTGTGACGGGTTAGAGTGGGTCGATAGTGATTAACCCAATATTCTCCCCTTAATCACAATCGTCTTGTTTGGATCTTTGACTCCAATTAGTTGTCTCATTGTGAGGAATCGATCTTGATAATGCCTTTGTCAAGATGTCAAGATTCGAAATTCTCCACTTATGAATTCGACTTGTAGGTCTTCTCTTCGACGCATTCTCTTATAAAGTGGTATTTTATATCAATGTGCTTACTTCTTCCGTGGAATACGGATTCTTCATCGATTCGATGGCGAGACTTGTTGTCGACCAATATTGTAACCTTTTCTTCTTGCGCGTGTGTAAGCTTGCTAAGTAGTCTCTTTAACCATAATGCTTGTGTTGTCTGCTTTATTCTTTGCAATGAATTCGGACTCACACGATGATAAAGCTCGTGGCTTGCTTTTGTGTACTCGGTGATTGGTGATTCACCGTAGTGAAGATAATTCGAAGAGTGCCTTTGCCTTCGAGTGTTGACTCCGTAGTCTTTGTCACTATAGCCTTGTATCTGTTTTCTTCCGTTGTGCTTGTAGGTGATTCCATAGTATTTTGTTCCTTTAACATAGCGTAGTACTTGCCTTATAGCTTTCATGTGTTGTTCCTTTGGTTCTTGCATAAAACGACTAAGTAATCCAACGGAATAACTTAAGTCGGGTCTTGTATGTAGCAAATATCGTAAGAATCCAATCAAGCTTCTATATTCAGTTGAGTTGACCGTTGTTTCTTCAGTTTTCTTTGTTAGTCTTGTTCCTGGATCCATAGGTATTAAAGTTTCGTTGCAGTCTAACATTCCAACTTCCTTTAGGATCTTGCTTGCGTAAGCGGATTTTTTTATTGATATGTCACCTCCAGTTTGTATGACTTCAATTCCTAAGTAGTAGGATATTAATCCTAGGTCACTCATCTCGAATTTCTCTTCCATTTGAGCTTTGAACTTGTCTATTTCATTCTTTGGTGTGCCAGTGATGATTAAATCATCCACATAGACTTCTACTAGAAGTATTGAGTCTTTCGATTTCTTTGTGTAGACAGCTTGTTCTAAAGCGCACTTCTTGAAATCTAAGGACTTCAAGGTATTGTCTAACTTTATGTTCCATGCACGTGGTGCTTGTCTTAAACCGTATAGAGCTTTTATCAATCTGTAGACTTTTCCATTATCTTTTATAAATCCTTCGGGTTGTGTAACATACACTTCTTCTTTTAAGTCTCCATGCAATCAGATTTGGCGTCTAGGTGATGTACTTCCATTTGTTATTAGCACTATGGGTAATAGTAATCGGATTGTTCCATTCTTGCTCTACAGGTGCAAAGACTTCTTCAAAGTCTATGCCATGCTCTTGTATGTAGCCTTTTGCTACTAGTCTTGCTTTATGTGACTATATTTTCATTAGCATCTTTCTTGGTCTTGAATACCCACTTTAATCCAATAGCTTTATGTCCTTTTGGTAGAGTGGTTAGTTCCCATGTATTGTTTCTATTAATGGAATCTAATTCGACCTTCATTGCTTCAATCCATTTTTGATCGTTCGATGCTTCCTTGTAATTATTGGGTTCATCTTCAGCTAGTAATAAATGCTCGGCTAAAACTTCCTCGGTGTTTTCATATAGATCATTCAATGTTCTGAAACCTTGTAATGGTGTATGATCAAAGTCTGGATGTAAATTCCGGGTTGTAGTTGAGTTACTTTGATTGGTTGAATGTCTTGAGGTAGTTGGTGTGAATTGAGTATTTATTCGTGATGAAATTGTAGATGGTGTGCGAAGTGTTTGTGATTGTGAGGGTGAGTCAGTTTTTGATGTTTCATATTCATGATCATCATTTGCGAGGATATCATTGTCTTCTTCATCCGGTTGGTTTCGTTTTCACGATGTTCATTTGTGGCTTCAAGGTTTTCGACTTTGAAGTCAAACCATTCGGGTTCATCATTGGTGTATTCATCCGGGTAATCCTTCCGGTCCATGCTTCATCCTCCTTGAACTTCACATCTCTACTAACACATATTCTTTGTGTTGTTGGATCAAGCGATCTGTAAGCTTTTGATCCTTGTTCGCTTCTAAGTATACCATTTTGTTGCTTCTATCATCTAACTTTGTCAGATGTTGTGATGGTACCTTTGCATATGCTATGCAGCCAAAAACTCTTAAAGTTTCTAAATTTGGCTTTCTTTTCTTGATTGCTTCATATGGAGTAATGTCTTCTAAGGCTCTTATAGGAACGCTGTTTAGAATGTATATAGCGTGTCTAACAGCTTCAGCCCAAAAATTTTGTGGCATGTTAGTTGCTTTCACCATGAATCTCGTAGTAGACATGATTGTCCTATTTCTTCGTTTAACTACTCCATTTTGTTGTGGTGAGTAAGATGCGGTTAGTTGCCGTGTTATGCCGTTCTCTTTGCAGTATTGAGTGAATTCATTAGATGTGAATTCTTATCCACGGTCAGTTCTTAACATTTTCAATGTTGTTCTTAGCTCCTTCTCTATTGTTTCTTTGTATTCCTTGAAAGTATCGAATGCTTGATCTTTCGTGTTTAGGAAATATGCCCACATATATCTTGAGTAATCATCTACTAACAAGAATATATATTTCTTTCCAGATGGTGTCGGTGGTGTGATTCGTCCACATAAATCTCCATAAGCTAAATCTAATGGTGATGCTGATCTAGTTTTTGCTTTCTTGGGAAATGGTGCTCTACTGTGTTTACCAACTAAACAAACATCACAAATTTGTGTTGTATGTTTAATGGCAGGTATTCAATGAACTAACTCTCTTTGAGTCATAGATTTTAATGATCCAAAGTTGAGGTGTCCTAATCTTGCGTGCCATAACCAAGTGTTGTCACTTAAGTTTGCTAATAAGCAAGCAGTGTGCCTATCTTCGGACTTGCTTTGTATAGCGGTTTCTTTGTCTTGTGACTTTCAAGAAGATTTTGTTGTCCATGTCATAAAGTCGTAATTCATCATCGTCCATTACAACTTTACAACCAATTTCGTAAATTGTCCAAGGCTCGATAAGTTGCTTTTCAAGTCGGGAATGTAATAGACTTGAGATATGATTCTTTGTTTCTCGTCATCACATTCTAATAGGATTGAACCTTTTCCTTTAATCTCTATATGAGATCCATCTCCGAATCTTACTTTTCCACTAACGTTCTCATCTAGCTCTTTAAAGTGTTCTCTTATCCCAGTCATATGGTTGCTAGCTCCGTTGTCTAACTACCACTGACTATCTACACTTGTCTCTTTATATCCTACATCTTCTTCGTGTAGCGAGACCTTTTGATCTTCAAGCTTTGTTACATGTGGGTCTTCTAATATTGCCATTAATAAGGTAGGTTCTAAGTCCTCCTCGACAAGATTAGATTGCATACTAGTGTTTGGTTTTGTATAACACTTAGATGCATAATGACCAATTTTATTGCACTTGTAACATTTAACTTTGCTGAAATCAATATTCTGTTTGTTGAAGTGATTGTGAGAATTTTCTCCATCCTTCTTCTCGTGGTTATTTTTATCGTGGTTTCTCCATCGCTTATATTTTCCACGCCCCGTCCTCGAAATTTTTCCTCTATTGTCAAGTCGTGTGAACATCGGCTTTTTCTTGATGGTCCACTTGTTTTCCTTTCTTGAACTTAATCCTTTCTTCGTAGGTCTTAAGTCTTCCTATTGCATCTTCCATTGTCATTTCACTTAGATCGGAATATTGTTCTATGGATGCGACTATTTGCAGATACCTTTCGGGTAAAACATTTAGTAATTTTCGAACTAAGGTATCATAATCTATTGTGTGTCCTAGACTAGCGGCTTTGTTTGCGAGTGTTGTGAGTTTTGTGGTGAAGGTGTCGATTGTTTCGTCTTCCTTCATATATAACATCTCAAAGTCGGTTGAGTGTTTGTATTCTTGCTTGTTTAACTGTCTTCGCCTAACGATATCCGGTTTTCAAAGCATTCCAAATGTCTTTTGCGGTTTTGTGCTTTGTTATATGAAGTAATTGTTCTTCGGTAAGGCTTGATAAAGAAAAGCAATAATTGTTTTATCCTTTTTCTTATCGGGTTGAGTCGTTTCAGTCGGCTCAATTGTTTCCTATAAACCATTCGCTTCGAGAATGATTTGCATTCGAATTGCCCATAGTGAGTAATTCGCGGGCTTTAGGATTGGGCATTGAAATTGGGATGTACTATTCGAAATGTTAGTACTAGGTTCCTTATTACCAATTCCTTTCGTCATATCTTAAATGACAATAAATCTCCAACAAGAATTTTAACACAAAGTGTTTTTTTTTTCACAAATTCTTATTTCTTAAAATGAGCTCTTAATGTTTTATCTTCCTCAAATGGGTGTAAAACTTTTCTAGGTATAGTTTTTAAAAATTTTAAACTATCCTCGGAGATTATAAAATTTAAAATGAATAACATAAGGTTAATTACTCCTTACAAATTATTCCTAATCAGTATTCTAAGCAGTGTAATCACTAGGTTAGATATACTATCCAAAATATGATAAGATTCTAATAATTTTTTAAAATAACTTATCAAACCTAAAACAATATATATCAAAATATATAAAGTAAAATAAAAGGTGGTATTTGAAATCTTTTTGGAACCTGGAGGGGTTGATGGTTTAACCCGATGCCCTATTAATAAAATCCTTTTTCTGTTTTTGTGTGGCCCTTATTTATACGTGCGCCTCTTATTTTTGGCTCTTATCTCCTTTGGGTTGAGATAAAATAAAATGTATCCTTCTTTTCTTTCTGGACGAAAACGGGCGAAAACGTATAACCATGGACGAAAACTTATGAAGATTTACGAAAACGTAACAAAAATGAAAATTGGACTTAATCCGTAACACCGGGCGAATTAGAGGGACCATTTATGCACTTAACAAAAATGAAAAGAAGGGTATTTTCGTCAATTTAGTCATTCAGTAACCTGATTGAACATATTTTAAAGTTCATTAACCTGAATGTCAATCCCGTGTAGTCCAATACCCCGATTGAACAAAAAAATAGTTAGGTAACTTAGGCGAACAAAGTTGGAAAGTTAGGTAACATATCTGATATAAAACCCTTCCATACGCCATTTACAATATATTAAAAGTACAAAAATATTCTTTCAAGTAAGATTCACTTTGAAATATGCTTTTGATTATCTTACCCTGTTCTGGGAATTACCAACCAACACAATTTTGTAGCTTACAATGACCAAATTAACACAAAAATTTATACTGTACAATATACTAAAGCGAAGCATTACAAATAGGAAATGAACTACTATAATCAGGGGAGGTACCAGAAAAATTTTCAAGAGGGGGAAAAAGTTAAAAGTAAGTGCCAGATCGGGTCATGTTAGTAACGCGACCTATGTTGTTATAATTAAATTGATTTTGATTGAAAGTGAATTTTTTGTATTTGCTTGCATGCGAGAACTAAAACTAAGAATTGCTGATGATATGCACAATCGTTAGCATATACTTACTTTTTCTAATCCATATTAACACAAGTAGTTAAAGCAAAAATAAACATATGGATAACAATAATTCACAAAAATCTATAGAGTAACACAAGAATCAAACATTATATCTCCACGAAAGTGCAAATGTCTTTAACCACTTGACTATGATACAACTATTTTATAAATTTTCACCATTATACTATTTACCCATTTATGGGGGCAAAATAAAAATCACTGGTCATCTTCAGAAAATCGACATTACTCGAGGGAACTTTGCGGGGGAAGTTGCCCACACTGCCCCCATTGTGGTACCGCCCCTGAATATAATACGACACAAGTCCTAATTATAAGATATAAGAACATGCTAGATCATTTTTTTAAGGTTTTTAACCCGGTAATATATACTAGATCACCTTTGATAACAAGATTTTTCGGGATTGATAGGCTATTATTTTCAGTTACAATTTTACAAATATAAATGTGTATGTGTTTGATGGAGAGAGCTGGGCTGTTACGCTATACATCTCAAGAGTAAAAACCCAGAACTATGGGCTATCATGCATAACATATAATCATATATCATGGGCACGTGTTGATTACGTCCCGTGTGATTTATATAACACCAATCTTTTATATAATAAAAGAATTACATCATTTTATAATAAAATTGGTGCTCTTTTGTGGGTATGAATTAGATTAGTGTTTGAAGTTTTAAAGAGGTGATAGTGATTATAGTTACTATGGCTTATTGTTCCAAATCACCTAAGTAATCTATGTCCAAATATGTCCTTATTACTCTCTCACTTAGTATTGTTTGTGCAGGATTATTGTGAGGGACTTATTGTGTTCATTCTCTATTCTTGGATATGAATAAATATAAAGATGTGCTCCATATGAAGAATTGTAGAAAGTTAGAGGGGGATTCTTGTCTCATTGTTTGCTATAAAAGAGTGGTCCCTGTCTAGGGTTATCATCATCTATCTTACGCAGTCTTCTCTTGACTGCTATATCACTCTCCCTCCAAATATTTATGTATTAGGATCTGTTGATCCATTTCTGTATTGTTTCTCTGATCATTTGATCTTCTTCAAGTCTTGTAACAGTGTGATTGTTATTGTTCAAACTGTGCCGACTTTTGTACTTTGATTCTTGAATAAAAGTGAACTCGTTGCTCTGTTTATCTGTTTGATACCATCGCACATGGTATCAGAGCTATAGGCTACTGATTATCTTCAAATCATGATCTCCAGGGTTTTCTATATTGGGGGTTATTGACCTTGATATCTCCAGTGGTTCGTACTTGTGTTCTGGGACGTTTGTGGTAATTGGATTGGTGTTTCTGATCCTATTGGTACTCAATCGAAACAAATTAGGGTTTGTTCCAAAACCCTAATTAATTTTTGAATTGGGGGTTTTTGCTCTTGGAGTGCTGGGATTGGTGTTCTGGTCCTATTGGTGCTCAATTGAAATAAATTAGGGTTTGTTCCAAAACCCTAATCAACTCTGTTTTGGGGGTTTTGTTCTTGGAGTGCTCTCTGGTTCTAATTGATCATAATCATCCCTAGACTAAGTTAATCTAGGGTGATTGTGTTTGGTCTTCACTTCTTCCGCTGCACAAAGCACTGTAAGTACTTCTCCCTTTCTTGTTTAACAGCATTCAAGCTGAGTGGGTGCAAACGGGTAGGTTAACACCTTGATATGCCACCTCTGAGTGGTGTGAATACCTGCTCTGGCCTACCCCAGTCCAAAGGCTTGGTGCTTGTTGAACCGTGGTGTGAGTTATTTATTTTCTTGCATTTGTTTCTCTTCTAGTTGAAGGAGGATAGGTCTAGTTAGGTTGGAGGTTGATTTGGGATTATTGCTCTTATTGTTAGTGATTGCTGTTATTGTCTTTCTATTTATTTGTATGTCTCTGTGTTGTCACCATGGTTGAGGGTGATGATGAACATGCTAATAATGAATCCAGTTTAATGATTCTATGCTTAATGAATCTGTGATTAACTCTTCTGAATTAAAACTTACATTTGGTGATACTCTCTACTTGCATCCTAGTGACACCAGTGGTAATCCCATTATATCTGTGAAATTGACTGGCTCAGAAAATTATAAAATATGGAACATTGCCATGAAATTTGCCTTAAGAAATCATAATAAACTTGGCTTTGTTGATGGAACTTGTAGAAAAGATGTCTCTAATGTTAGTCTTGCTAATCAATGGGATATGTGTGACTCTGTTGTCCTTACTTGGATTCTAAACTCTTTAAGTCCTGAGCTATTCTTTGGTGCTATATACTCTAAAACCGCTTATGAAATGTGGAATGACTTAAAGAAACCTATGACAAAGTTGATGGATCTATTGTCTTTAATATACATAAAATATCAACTCTTTGGGTCAAAATGGGTCCTCTTGTTGATTACTAAAATAATCTTAACTCATTATGGAAACAATTTGACTCCATGATCGATCTTCCTACATGTACTTGTGATGTCGAAAACATTTTGAAAAACATAACCGACTAATCAAGTTAATGCGATTTTAATGGGTCTTGATGACACTTATGTGCCCATCGAAGCAATATTTTAACGAGGATCCTTACCATCCGTCAAAACCGCTTGTTTCTATTGTGTTGGGGAAGAATCCATAGGAACTTCTCCTCCTGCATGGATCCATTAAACCAAATGTGTCTGCTTTTGCTTCAAAGTTTTTTGATAACAAAAAAAGAGGAAACAACAATTACAAAAGCTCAAATCCCACATCTAGAAATAATACCTCTGGTAACAGCTCTAACAATAGAGGACCCAATCTTAATCTGAAATGCTCTAACTGCAACAAACCTGGTCACACCATTGATAGATGTTATGATATTGTTGGTTATCCTGCTGGATATGGAAAAAGGAACTTTAATTATAATATTAAACCTACTAGTAACAATGCTTCTTCTTCTTCTGATGCCAATCTTGATAGTAGAACTAGCAACTCTCCTGTTTCTTTGTCTAATGAACAGATGGTCAGACTCATGAGTCTTCTCAATGATAGTCCTGTCAATTCCAATATGGCGGGGTAAATGTTTTTCGAGAACTTTTTAATGGAAGTGTCAAATTCAATCTAAAATTTGAAAACACTTTAATGGAAACACAAACCTTTTAAAGGAAAAATCGGCCTTGGTTGGATTGTTGACTGAGCAAACCAACACATGACTTTGTCTTCAAAATCTTTAATCAATACTATTAATGTTTCTAAACTTGGTCTTCTTGTTGGACACCCAAATGGTACTCGTGCACTTATCATCGAGATTGGTGACACAAAATCAACAACAACATTACCTTACATGATGTCTTAGTTGTGCTCGAGTACCTTTGTCACCGCTATCTGCTCACAAACTTGCTAGAGATAGCAAACTATTTGTTGGCTTTGATGAATCTAAATGTTATATTCAGGACTTTGCAACAACAAGGAATGTGACGATTGGTAATCAATCTAATGGCCTGTACTTGTTTGATGTAGACTCTGATTGTAAGATTGTCTCTAATAACTGCATCTCTTCATGTTTTGTTTCTAGAAACCTTTGCACCAAAGGCTTGGTCATCCCTCTGATCAAGTCTTGCAAGTCCTTAAACCCAGTCTTAACCTTGATAAACCAACTGACCCTAACCATCTCTGTGATACTTGCAACAAGGCTAAACAAACCAGGGAACCTTTTCCCTTAAGTGAACATAAGTCAACTAAAATTGGTCAACTTGTACACCTAGATGTTTGGGGTCCTTATAAAATCACTAGCAGAGATGGCTACAAATATTTTTTTAACTATTTTTTATGATTACTCAAGGTGCATGCTGGTTTATATGCTTAAAAGCAAAGAAGAAGTCTATGATTCCATTGTCAATTTTTCTCAAATCTTTGTCAAATCAATTTGAAAGTAATATAAATTTTTTAGAAGTGACAATGGTAATCAATTTGTCAACAACATAATGCAACAAATTTTTCATAACAAAGGTATTCTACATCAAACCTCTTGTGTCTACACACCTCAACAAATGGAATAGCAGAAAGGAAACATAGACATCTTCTCAATGTTGCTAGATCTCTTATGTTTGTGGGGAATTACCTCTTTACTTATGGCTGAATGTGTTCTCACCTTTGTTTACCTTATCAACAGGTTACCTTCTTCTGTGTTGTCTGGAAAATCTCCTTTCTCTCTTGTGTATGGGCATGACCCTACACTCTCTCATATTAGGGTTTTTGGTTGTCTTTGCTATGCTACTATCCTCAATAACTCTGACAAATTTGATAGTAGATCTGAAAAAAGTGTCTTTATTGGTTATTCAAATGAAAAAAAGGGATACAAACTTTTAAGCTTAGAAACAAAAAATGTCTTTTACTCAAGAGATGTTAAGTTTTATGAAACAGTTTTCCCTTTCAAAATGAAAAAACAATCTTCAAAAACAAGTCTTTGAAACTGGTGTGTCAAAAGATTTAAACCACAAAAACTTTTTTGATAACAACAACCCTAAAAGACCCAATGATGAAGGGAGAGTGTCTTACAATGATGATGGCACTGAGTTGAATCCTCTCAATGAGGATGGTAACTCGCTTGCAACATCCATAGAAGAAAATACACACCGAGGGCAATCGCTTCACCGAAACAAACTCCAATGACATCAACTCGATGTTAACTCGATCTCGACTCAAATGAGTCCACTCTCGAACAAGGAGACTTGCCGACCATCACCACAAGAAGGTCAACTGCACCCACTAGATTGCCTAAAATTTTAATGACTTTATTGTTGAAGGCAAAGTTAAATATGGTATAGAAAAAGTGGTTAATTATTCTAATCTTGATTATGAGAATTATCGCTTTACTTCCAACTTAAATAAAAGTGTTGAACCTACTTGTTATGAGGAAGCTATCCTTGATCCTAACTGGGTTGATGCTATGAATGTTGAAATTGAGGCCTTAAATACTAACAAGTCCTGGATCATAACCACTTTACCTGCTAATAGAAAACCCATTTGGTACAAATGGATTTGGAAAATCAAGTACAAATCCAATGGTGAAGTGGACAGATACAAAGCCAGGCTTGTTGCCAAAGGCTTTAACCAAAGGAAGGATAGATTATAATGAAACTTTTCCCTGCTAGAAAATGTCTCATCGTTAGAATTCTTATTGCCTTAGTCATAAGAATAAATGGCCTCTTTTCCAACTTGATGTTAATAATGCTTTTCTTTATGGTGAGCTTGATGAGGACATATACATGACCATTCCAAAGGTTTTTCGATGAAACAACAAAAACATGGTCCAAACTTACCAAATCATTATATAGTCTCAAGCAAGCTCCCGTAAAATGGAATGAAAACTTGTTGGTGTTCTCAAGGAACATGGCTTTGTTCATCATGAGTGATCATTCTTTATTTACAAAAAACAAAGATAACAAGTTTATTGCTTTACTTGTCTATGTTGATGATATTGTTCTTACTGGTAACTGTGTTGAGGAAATTGAACAATTCAAAGTCTTTCTTAAAACTAAATTCAACATAAAAGACTTGGGTACTCTCAAATTCTTTCTGGGTATTGAGGTGATAAAAACTGGGGATGACATCTGTCTCTCTCAGAGAAAATATTGTCTTGAAGTTTTGAAAGAATTTGGTCTCCTTGGATGTAAGCCTGTGTCTACACCCATGGAACCAAACTCTGTCCTTCCTTTTATTCCAACCCAAGATGACCTTGCTTGATAACATAACTCGGTACCAAAAATTGCTTGGAAAACTAATTTATCTTACTCATACCAGACCTAACATATCATATTCAGTTCACTGTCTAGCACAACATATGCATACTCCCTTAAGGTCTCATTTGGATTCTGCTTTAAATGTGCTAAGATACTTAAAAGGTGCCCTGGTAAAGGTCTAAGGTATGATCATAGCAATCTTAATAATGTTCTTGAAGGTGCAATTGATGCCGATTGGGCAAAATGTATTAAAACCAGAAATCACATCGATAATCGTGTTTTCTTTAACAAGTGTTTGATATCATGGAAAAGCAAAAACATAACGCCTTCTCAAAATCTTCAATCAAGTGAATACGGATCCATACGCCGCACTGTGAAATCATTTGGGTTCAAAAATCCTAAAGGATCTAAATGTTGATCTTAACCTTCCGTTAACTTGTTTTGTGATAACAAATCGCTTTCTGACTTCTTGTCACAACCCTGCTTTTCCATGAGAGATCCAAATACTTTGAAATTGATGTCCATTTTATCGAGAAAAATTGCAAAGGTGTCTTGAGTGCCATCAAAATTGGCTCCTCAAACCAAACCGCGACATTTTACCAAGCATCTTCCTGTATCAACACAAATTCCTTTGTGGCGAAACTATTTGACATATTTGGAAAAGCAGTTAAGGGGAATGTTCCAAATCACCTAAGTAATTGATGAGTGTCTAAATACTCATCATTTTGTCTGGCTTAGAATGCCAAAACATCCGAAAACACTCGTAAATGCATCAAATGATGAAAATATCACAAATAAGTGTTTTATGTGTTTTAAATGCAAAATACCAAAATCGTGAAAAACGTATCAAGTTTGCATAATTGGCAGTTTTAGTCCCCCAAGTTTCAAAAGTTGTCAAATCTAGTCCCTGGTAAATCAAAACTAAGCAAATATCATTTAAGGTCCATGAGATTCAAAAGTTGTCAAAACAAACCCTTCAAAGTTCAAAAATTGAAAAATTACAACTTTGGTCCCTGAACTTTGAAAAATGTCAAATATAGTCCTTGGTGAATTTAAAAAGTGAAAATAATCAAAATAAACCTTGTACTATTCATAAATGGCAAAATTGGTCCTTATGGTGAACTTTTGGAGAATTTACATGTTTCGTCCTCAAGTTTCAAAGTTTGGCGATTTAGTCCTCGGAAGTGTAAAATGGAAATTATCAATTGAGGTCCTTGTACTATTGAAGCTTGGCAAAATTAACCCTTGAATAACTTTGGAAGGTTTACACATCCAGCCCTATACTTTCGAGAAAATTGCAAAAGTGGTCCTTATTATTAATACAAAACCAAACGGACCCTTTTTCTTTTATTAATCCAATCCAACCAATCCCACCAACCTAAGCCCAACACAAGCCCAAACCACGTTTTAAATATAAACCCGCCTCACTCAGGCTTCTCCCTCTCCCACACCTGCAATCTCAAAACCACCATGGTTTCCACCTTTCCACCTCACCACCACCTTTCCACCTTATCCCCCCAACTGTTTACCTAATCCCTAACACCTCCACAAACACCAAGAAGCATTAAATGCTAAAAAACCTGCTTTAAGACTTTTCCCGCCAAAAATGCCAAGTGTATGGTTGTGATGAATTGTAGGATCCAAGAGTCGGAATGAAGTGGGAATTAATCGAGGTCGACAAGGATTAAAAAGAGGTCAATAAATAAGAACAAGAAGCAGAGAAGAACAACTAACTAGTGTAATTTTATTTTATGTATGTCGTTTTAAATAATTTAGACTTTCCAGTGTTTGTTTAAGCTTTTAAGCTTTGAATTAAGTAATCTGAGTGTATTATAAATCCTTTTCAATAAGCAATTTTAAGTTTCCTGTTTGATTTCAGTTTATGCAATTTTTACCTTAAAATTCTCAATAAGGTCGAATGATGTTTGTGGTTGTTGTTTTGTACTCATAAGCTTACATAAGCTCTTATAAAGCTTTTCTAAGCTATTAGAAACCTTTAAGCTCGCTTTAGTTTCAAAGAGAAATTCCCAAAATACCAATAAATTAGTGAAAAATAAAAAAAAACAATGGAGATGAAGATGGAAGTCAAGCGGGATAAAATATGGATTGCTATTGGGTTATAAGCTTTATGGAAAGCTATTAAGAGTGGTTCTTGTTCTTGGTTCTGTATTCTCAGTTGGATAATCTCTTGTAAGCTATTTTCTCAAAATTTGCATATTCTAGTATAAGTGTTTTAATCCTGTTAATTTTGGCTTAATCCTGTTTAAACATAGTTATTACAAGTTAATAAGTAGATTTATTAGTTTAAAAACTTGTTTTAGTGATTAATGCTTCATAACAGTCCACATAAGGGGTATTTGGATCTGCTTATTAAACTGTATTAGAGGTTAACTGTGGTATTGTGCTTGTCTGGAATATGTCACAATAGCATCTATTAGCTCAGTCAAACCAATAAATATAGTCCTTGTTTAACAAAAAGTCAAAATTAGTCTTAATCCTACCTTACTTGTTAACTGTTAAAATTTTAGATTGCAAATCTCATCAAAGTTGTTAATAACTTGTTACTCCAGCTTAAATTCATCTTATTGTAGCTTATTACAACTAATTCAGTCCATAGAATCAATTAGAATCTCATTAAAGTCAACATAGTTCATTTTATTAAAAGTCAAAATATCACTTAAAAGTTTTGAATAAAATGAATAATTTTATATAGGATTCAATATTAAGATTTAGCTTATATGCTTTTGGGATATTAAAATTTAGTGCTTAACTTAATTAGAAAATATTAGCTTATATCTAATTAGCTTATAAAGTGCTTATTACTTAGCTTCTTTTAGACCCTTTTTCAAAACATGCCATGCATGCAGTGTTGCTAGCCTATTTCTCAATCTCTCACAGAGCTTATTAGTTAGCTATAGCTTATGTATTTTGGCTTTTGGAAAGCCAACCCACCCATCTCTTTATTCCAGTTCTTAGTTTTCATTTTCTAGCTTATTTGGTAGGTTTGCTTATTGCTTTTAGTTGTGTCCATTTAACTTAGTTCACCAATAAGTCAGTGTTTATAAGTTTTTCAAAAGCTAGTCACAAGCTTATTAGTGGAAGCCAATCTTTGTAAATTAGATTTTTGGAAAGCTTAACCGGTATACTTGTTAATTTCGAGGCTTATTTTCATTTCCTAGCTTATTTTAGTGCTTAAAATAAGCTTGTATGCGCCTAGAAACCAAAAGGTGTCCCTGCATCACCAATGCTTATGCTTATTTGAGTTTGTCTAGAGCTTATTTCTAATCAATTGTGCTTATTCGGTTGTTAAATTAGCTTATTAACAGTTGTTCAGTTTATTTTTAGTTCACATTTGCTTAATTATTAGCTTATAAGCCATTTGGCTTAATCTTATGCTTATTTCCTTTCTTGCACCACTGTTAAGAAAACATAAGCTCATTCTGAGCTTATTAGAGGATTTCATAAAAAGTTCCAGTTTTAAAAATAGCTTATCTCATTGTGCTTAGTAAGTTTGTAAAAGAAAATCAAAAAATAAAATATTTTGCAAAAGCCATTCTTTGGATTCAACCACGCCACCCACCACCACACACACACACCTTACCATTCGCCTTGGGTCTTTGGTGGTTATAGTTTACATCATTTAATACTTAACCCGTTTTTTCCATATTAGCTTATTCGAATGTATTAGCTTATTTTCAGCTTATTTAAACAAGCTTTTTCAACTTTTGTATTTTTCCTAGCTTTGTATTGTTAATAAGTATTTTATAAAAAAGTTTCAGATTTTTCCGAATAGTTTTAGTATTTTTAATCATTTAATTAGTCTAAAATAGTATTTAATTCATAATAAAAATATAAAAGTCAAAAAATATAAATCTTTTTCTAAAATTTTCTTTTGTCATATAGTAAGTAAGAAAATTGTTTTTACATTCGTAGGACTTTTATTTTACAAATTTTTACGTTTTACTATGCACTCGTAATTTTTACATATAACGCGCTTTCATTCTAGGCCACGCTTTTAGGTAATTTAGGTTTAAGTTTTAATTAAAATAGTTTATTTAAGTTAATTTGTTTTATAAAATCAAGAAAAACATCATTTTAAAAATAGTGATAGCGTTTATTTAATATATTTTAGCTTTTTAATTTTCTTTAATTTGCATTTAAGCCCACGTAATTTACAAACTTTTCTTTAGGTATAAATATTCCAAATCTTCAAACCCTTTCCATTCAATATCACTCGATCACGATTCGTCTTATTACAGTTGTTCACACCTCGTTGGGACTTAACGACCGGGATACACTATACTCTCCGGATCTTAATTGTATTGGTTTCGATTTGCTTGAATTTTATTACGGTTGACCATTCACAAGTGGTTAGCTTGTGTGATAAAACCTGACTGTTTGGAGCCAATCAAATTTTGGCGCCGCTGCCGGGGAGGTGTGCTGCGTTCTACGAATTTGAAGAATCAGTGATTGTTGAATATACAACCATTGTATATTTACCATCTTTGTCCATATTTCCTTGTTTTCATATAAAACCAAAATTATCGTGAAGTTAATTTGTTTGATGATCGATTTCCAAAACATTTTTTTATTCAAGTTTTCAACAAACACAAAAACCCAAAAGATTTTCTTTCTTATTTTACAAAATGTTATCCAAAATCCAAAATATCCATCTTTACCCTCTCACATCTTTGATTCTTCATCCCAACCCTCAGTAAACCTTTGATTCTTTCTATGTCTTATCATCACCCTCTTGGTTGTCAATGGTGTGGTGGTCCTTATAATGGTAGCAATTGCCCCGTTGTAGCATGGTGGAATCGGGAAACGGTGCATCTATAACCGTGATCCCTATTCCTACCATAACACAACCGATTTATTCCATCACCACCACACCGTGAGACTCAAATAGTTTATTGTTAGGCATCTTGTGGTGGTTCACACTCCGCTCGATTGTCAATCGGGAAACACGCTTGTCTATGAGCGGGTTCTCGATAACAATTATGACTACAACACATATAATTCAAAGCCACATCGTTTCTTGTTGTGAGTATTGTGGAGGTCCTCACTCTAGCTCGATTGTCAAACAAGGAATCCATTTCCTTGTAACAATTACGACTCTTCAGATCATGACCAACCTCTACAAGACTAAATAAATGGGCACCACCTCACCGAGCCACTTCTCAAAATCTTCTCCTTGATCTTTTGGATTTAGTGAAGATTTGAAGGAATGTAAACATTCCCAAGATAATCCAAATGAGAAATCCATGGAAGAATTGCTAGTCAAGAGCGGTCGCTAAATTAAATTCTCAAAATGCCTTTGAAAAATCTATTAGGGAATCAATTGCAAAAGAAAAAGCAGCCAAATCTAGCTCTCGATTCCGTTTCATTCTCGATGACGATGATGATGAAGTTACCCTTGATATTCGTCAATTTTGTGCAGTGTTCATCATTGAAATTCTTTCCATGAAAAATCGGAGAAAAGACTATGATGGAATTACTAGCGAGAAGAACAAATGGAAAGTATAAAACATATGTATGCTAGTCCTTCTCAACTCCTCACCGTTGTTATCACACCGAAATACCCACTCACTCTCTAAATATGGGGATGAGCATCTTGACACTGTTCTCAAGAGGAATCGACGAATTCATAAAGTCTAGTGTTGAGAACCTTGTCCCAATCCCGAGAGAGTCACAGGAACTTCGAGCATATGTGTGATTCTCCTTTCCTCTTGAGTGTTCAAAAGATCATTTTGAGACTTTCTCCGATTTTAGCGATGATTGTAAATCTTATGGAGACATCGAGTATGTTGAGGCATCACTCCCACGGTCGATCTCTTCTTGAGGAGTTCACCGATGAACTTACTCACATCATTCCACTTTCATCGTAAAGTGACGATGATCTCTTTGATTTGGCCGATCTGGAGAAACCGAAAATCTCCTATATAATGATCATCCACTCATTTCTTGTCCCATTTCCGACTCTTCCATTCCTTCTCTCACCGGATGAAGAAGATGACAACTTTGGAAGGAGGTCGATGCTTTTCTTAATGATGAGTCAATTCCAACAGGATTGACAATAATTGCTTTGATCTTGAGGAGACATCCTTTTCCGAAAATCATAATTGAAGAACCGCTTCCAGCTCTCTCTCCGGAAATTTTGTTGCCGTCACCATACAAGCTTCAAGTCTAAGCTTAAAATCTAACAAATGGTGATTTGCTCTCACTAATGAAGAATGGGATTGCATTGTGATGCACATCTTTATTCCATTTTTCACAGATGGTGTGGTTTCGTTCCCTTTCTCCTTCGGAATGAGGACACTATTTTCATCCCGCATTTTCATTTATCATTTTTGAGCCGGTTCTATGTATATCTCATCGGTGTGGAACTTTCACGCATTTCAATGTTTATACAAACATCTTGAATAAAAGTCCGATGGAGATTGTCTCTTCCACTTACTTCCCATGAATAAATTATCTGGGTCGAGTCAAGCTAGCGACTCAGTAATCAAAAACAATAGTTAAACATGGGTTTTCACCGTGTGTACACCTTAGTGCGGGGAGATGCCCACATGTTGTATATAGATCTAAAAATGAATGAAAATTGTAAATATTAAAAGAGAATAATTGTTGTGGGTAAAGGGAGTAATCCCGCACCGTAAATATATTAACCAAATAAATGTTTTAGTACAATGTATATGAGTGAAATCCCATATATCACCCGTTACATAGGCATAGAGCTTACATAACAAGATACTTCCTATTTTCTAAACAAGAAAACAAACCACTACTCAAATGATAACAAATGACCCAACGAATAAGATTACTTCCTAGGACCTTGAAACTTTGTGCCATACATGGCATTAAAGGCATCCAAATTCTGTGAAGATCACGAACTCGCTTTGCATAGTCATCGAAGTCATAGTCATCATACTCATCTTCAAACTCTTGGCCACCACCAAATATATTAGCAGACTCATCAAATGGGTTAGCAACAACCTCATCTTCGTAATCGACACCTCAATCTCTCCCACTTTAGAAAAGGGTTAGCTCTCTTAGTAGAAGAGGTAGGCGGAATAGGTTGACCATCATCATCCACAAGAGTAGCTTTCCCATCAATAATTAGTTTTCAAGCTTACCAATTTTCTCAACTATGGAGTAGAACCAACATCTATTGTTCCCATTGAATCACTCACAAGCGGAACATGTGATGTAGAACCGCCTTAATCAACTCATCCTCATTAACCTCCATTGTACAACCAAGATCCACATCTGTATCGTCCATATTAAGAGCATCATATCGATTAGACGTAGTGATCCCGGTTCCACTGTACTAGCCACATTAGAAGCCATCGTCTTACCGACATTTACTTTCTTGGGTTCGGAGGAGGCTTTTTAATGATATTCAAAATGCTTGCCCACCATGCATTTAGTAGAACCTTCTCGACCGGATTTGGCCCAACTTGCTTTCCTTCTTCTTATTGTTAACAAGCAGAAAACCATCACTTACGTTCTTATGAGGTTGAGCATTCGAATCACAACCTTAGGACAATCCACCAAAGTATGTCCAAATACCGACATTTCTCACATCTAGGCGGTTTCCATTCCTAATCAACACGGATCTTCTCAATAGTCGAACCTGCACCATCAAGTAAAGGAATCTCGACGGTGAGGCTGTCCCTAAGAACCTCATTCGACTTCACTTCAATCATACACCTAGCAAAACTACTACGGCCCCAAGATTCTTTGCACATTTGACTAGTAAAAGCATCTAACCTTTTGGGCGTACTCAATCAATGTAGCAAGAAGACCGAGCCCGCCATCGTAAAAACATAGCTAAAGGAACATCATGGAATTTAACCCACACCGAATGTTAGTCAAATCCTCTTTAAGCAAGTTGGTGTTCAATGTCCATGGTTTAAGAATAATAGGAACATTACGAATCAACCAAGGACCATTATCAAGAACATCATCAACGCCTTTTTTGAATTAAACTTGAAGAAGAAGAATCCCTTAGCGTTCATCATAACCTTTTGTAAACCATACTTAGCCCACGACAAGTAACATAATAGTCAACAACAGAAAAGCAAGCGTTGACCAAGGAAGTATCTCAGAAGAGTATTCTCAAACCTCATGTTCACCTCTTCCACCACTTTCATTGGGATGAAAGGTCAACATCATCCTTCTTTTGCCGCATTCTAACCTCCAAAATTAGACACGTGTTTCGGGATTCATTAGAAGCAACACCCGCGAAGAAACCGACTTAACTCCATTACCACTAGTAGTAACAACCTTAGGTGCATTAGGATCGAAGTAACACTATGCTTAGTACCATACATCCGGGATTGCATAGCCACATCAAAACTCGATGGAGGAGTATTTGTTGAATAAACTTTAGTACCAATCGACTTAGATTGAAGCCCAATACCACTCGAATTGTTCACATCGGAAGATGAAGCCATCTTAGCAATATCACCATCAATTTTATTCATTGCTTCATCAAAGTTCTTATGCGCATTAGCAATCAAGTGCTCCACATTAGGTTGTTTTGAAACATTAGAGGTCGAATCGAGCGGTGTATCATGGTCGTGCTCCAAATCATCCAAAACAACCTTATCCTTAACCGTATCCAAATCGAGCGATTACTTCATGAGAAACATCGGCGCTTCCCGCTCAAAACTCTCCATAACACAGAAAAATCAAACCCTAAATCATCAGAATAATAAAATAAGTCGCATCAAGAAAACAGTAGATCCACGTTACCGCAACGTTTTGTAAACCCTAGTCGGAGAAACTAGGGTTTAAATCATAATCGACCATCAATCAACCCATAACCATGCACGTACAATAATCAGTTGTATGCACGCTTTGAATATTAAAGCCAAAAACGAATCCCAACTTTATGTAAACCGACCCTCGATGATCAAAAAAGTAAACATTAGATATAATGAATCGTAGGGAGGCTAATAAAGCATCGACCCACAATCAAATAGACAATAAAATATGTAACCACTAAGATTGAAGAATGATTAGGGGTCCTAGAAGGTGAAACGTTATTGGCTGGAGAGAATTTAAGAATCGACTTTAGGGTTTGGTCATGAGAATAATTGTTGTGTTTCTACACTTAGCTAGTAATGTTATCTTTTTACGTTCAAGGATTCGGCATAATAGCCGGGACTTTGAATATTGAGGACAATATTCATTTCTAAGTGTGGGGGGGAAATTATGGCGAATTTGATTAAAATTGTACCCTTTTAGTCCCTTTTTCCCCAAATGGCCAAATTAAAATTTTTTAGTGGAAGTACTATGTACTAAACACAAGAAATGGTAATCATCCACCATGTCTAACCCACATAAGGATTGGCTAATCCAGAGCAAACGCTCTTGGTAAAGATATCTCAAACCGCTTATGGCTTGCAATTTGCCCAAAATTGTATGGTGTTATTCACCATATCTTTAATTAGTGAAGAGTTGGCTAGCCCGCAAGTTTATGGCTTGTGGTAAAGGCGCTTGGAAAGCCATAATTGGTAATCGACTCACCAAAGATAATATTGATATTTTATCTAAGAGTTGGCTAGTCCGTATAAACGGCTTCGGTAAAGACAAATCAAACCGTTGAAAGTCGGTGATTTGCTCAAAATCATTTGGTTATCATTGTACCAAAGTTCTTACTTGAACCGAAACAATTGGCTACTCCGAGTAATGGCTTTTGGTAAAGAGATGAAATCCATTAATTTTTCATAAAAGATTGCTAGGGACTAGCAATATCTTAGTGTGGGGATTGATGAGTGTCTAAATACTCATCATTTTGTACTGCTTAGAATGCCAAAACATCCGAAAACACTCGTAAATGCATCAAAATGATGAAAATATCACAAATAAGTGTTTTATGTGTTTTAAATGCAAAATACCAAAATCGTGTGAAAACGATCAAGTTTGCATAATTGGCGCTTTAGTCCCCAAGTTTCAAAAGTTGTCAAATCTAGTCCCTGGTAAATCAAAACTAAGAAAATATCATTTAAGGTCCATGAGATTCAAAAGTTGTCAAAACAAACCCTTCAAAGTTCAAAAATTGAAAAATTACAACTTTGGTCCCTGAACTTTGAAAAATGTCAAATATAGTCCTTGGTGAATTTAAAAAGTGAAAATAATCAAAAATAAACCTTGTACTATTCATAAATGGCAAAATTGGTCCTTATGGTGAACTTTTGGAGAATTTACATGTTTGGTCCTCAAGTTTCAAAGTTTGCGATTTAGTCCCCGGAAGTGTAAAATGGAAATTATCAATTGAGGTCCTTGTACTATTGAAGCTTGGCAAAATTCACCCTTGGAATAACTTTGGAAGGTTTACACATCCAGCCCTATACTTTCAGAAAATTGCAAAAGTGGTCCTTATTATTAATACAAAACCAAACGGACCCTTTTTCTTTTATTAATCCAATCCAAATCCAATCCCAGCCAACCTAAGCCCAGTCACAAGCCCAAACCACGTTTTAAATATAAAACCCGTCTCCTGTGCTTCTCCCTCTCCCACACCTGCAATCTCAAAACCACCATGGTTTCCACCTTTCCACCTCACCACCACCTTTCCACCTTATCCCCCCACCTGTTTACCTAATCCCTAACACCTCCACAAACACCAAGAAGCATTAAATGCTAAAAAACCTGCTTTAAGACTTTTCCCGCCAAAAATGCCAAGTGTATGGTTGTGATGAATTCGTAGGATCCAAGAGCTGGAATGAAGTGGGAATTAATCAGAGGTCGACAAGGATTAAAAAGAGGTCAATAAATAAGAACAAGAAGCAGAGAAGAACAACTAACTAGTGTAATTTTATTTTATGTATGTCGTTTTAAATAATTTAGACTTTCCAGTGTTTGTTTAAGCTTTTAAGCTTTGAATTAAGTAATCTGAGTGTATTATAAATCCTTTTCAATAAGCAATTTCAAGTTTCCTGTTTGATTTCAGTTTATGCAATTTTTACCTTAAAATTCTCAATAAGGTCGAATGATGTTTGTGGTTGTTGTTTTGTACTCATAAGCTTACATAAGCTCTTATAAAGCTTTTCTAAGCTATTAGAAACCTTTAAGCTCAGTTTAGTTTCAAAAAGAGAAATTCCCAAAAATACCAATAAATTAGTGAAAAATAAAAAAAAAACAATGGAGATGAAGATGGAAGCTGAAGCAGGATAAAATATGGATTGCTATTGGGTTATAAGCTTTATGGAAAGCTATTAAGAGTGGTTCTTGTTCTTGGTTCTGTATTCTCAGTTGGATAATCTCTTGTAAGCTATTTTCTCAAAATTTGCATATTCTAGTATAAGTGTTTTAACTCGTTAATTTTGGCTTAACTGCTTAAACATAGTTATTACAAGTTAATAAGTAGATTTATTAGTTTAAAACTTGTTTTAGTGATTAATGCTTCATGCTGATCCACATAATGGGTATTTGGATCTGCTTATTAAAATGTATTAGAGGTTAACTGTGGTATTGTGCTTGTCTGGAATATGTCACAATAGCATCTATTAGCTCAGCCAAACCAATAAATATAGTCCTTGTTTAACAAAAAGTCAAAATTAGTCTTAATCCTACCTTACTTGTTAACTGTTAAAATTTTAGATTGCAAATCTCATCAAAGTTGTTAATAACTTGTTACTCCAGCTTAAATTCATCTTATTGTAGCTTATTACAACTAATTCAGTCCATAGAATCAATTAGAATCTCATTAAAGTCAACATAGTTCATTTTATTAAAAAGTCAAAATATCACTTAAAACAGTTTTTGAATAAAATGAATAATTTTATATAGGATTCAATATTAAGATTTAGCTTATATGCTTTTGGGATATTAAAATTTAGCTTCTTAACTTAATTAGAAAAATATTAGCTTATATCTAATTAGCTTATAAAGTGCTTATTACTTAGCTTCTTTTAGACCCTTTTTCAAAAACATGCCATGTGCACAGTGTTGCTAGCCTATTTCTCAATCTCTCACAGAGCTTATTAGTTAGCTATAGCTTATGTATTTTGGCTTTTTGGAAAGCCAACCCACCCATCTCTTTATTCCAGTTCTTAGTTTTCATTTTCTAGCTTATTTGGTAGGTTTGCTTATTGCTTTTAGTTGTGTCCATTTAACTTAGTTCACCAATAAGTCAGTGTTTATAAGTTTTTCAAAAGCTAGTCACAAGCTTATTAGTGGAAGCCAATCTTTGTAAATTAGATTTTTGGAAAGCTTAACTGGTATACTTGTTAATTTCAGTGCTTATTTTCATTTCCTAGCTTATTTTAGTGCTTAAAAATAAGCTTGCATGTGCCTAGAAAACCAAAAAGGTGTCCTGTGCATCAGTCAATGCTTATGCTTATTTGAGTTTGTCTAGAGCTTATTTCTAATCAATTGTGCTTATTCAGTTGTTAAATTAGCTTATTAACAGTTGTTCAGTTTATTTTTAGTTCACATTTGCTTAATTATTAGCTTATAAGCCATTTGGCTTAATCTTATGCTTATTTCCTTTCTTGCACCACTGTTAAGAAAACATAAGCTCATTCTGAGCTTATTAGAGGATTTCATAAAAAGTTCCAGTTTTAAAAATAGCTTATCTCATTGTGCTTAGTAAGTTTGTAAAAGAAAAATCAAAAAAATAAAATATTTTGCAAAAAGCCATTGCTGGGATTCGAACCCTGGCCACCCAGCTCACCACACACACACCTTACCATTCGCCCTTGGGTCTTTGACTGGTTATAGTTTACATCATTTAATACTTAACCCGTTTTTTCCATATTAGCTTATTCGAATGTATTAGCTTATTTTCAGCTTATTTAAACAAGCTTTTTCAACTTTTGTATTTTTCCTAGCTTTGTATTGTTAATAAGTATTTGATAAAAAAGTTTCAGAATTTTCCGAATAGTTTTAGTATTTTTAATCATTTAATTAGTCTAAAATAGTATTTAATTCATAATAAAAAATATAAAAGTCAAAAAATATAAATCTTTTTCTAAAATTTTCTTTTGTCATATAGTAAGTAAGAAAATTGTTTTACATTCGCAGGACTTTATTTTACAAATTTTACGCTTTTACTTATGCACTGCGTAATTTTTACATATAACGCGCGTTTTCATTCTAGGCCACGTTTTTAGGTAATTTAGGTTTAAGTTTTAATTAAAATAGTTTATTTAAGTTAATTTGTTTTATAAAATCAAGAAAACATCATTTTAAAAATAGTGATAGCGTTTATTTAATATATTTTAGCTTTTAATTTTCTTTAATTTGCATTTAAGCCCCTGTAATTTATAAACTTTTTCTTTAGGTATAAATATTCCAAATCTTCAAACCCCTTTCCCATTCAATACCACTCGATCACAGATTCGTCTTATTACAGTGTTCACACCTCGTTGGGACTTAACGACCCGGGGATACACTATACTCTCCAGATCTTAATTGTATTGGTTTCTGAGCTGTTTGAATTTTATTACGGTTGACCATTCACAAGTGGTTAGCTTGTGTGATAAAACCTGACTGTTTGGAGCCAATCAGTAATCTATGTCCAAATATGTCCTTATTACTCTCTCACTTAGTGTTGTTTGTGCAGGATTATTGTGAGGGACTTATTGTGTTCATTCTCTATTCTTGGATATGAAGAAATATAAAGATGTGCTCCATATGAAGAATTGTAGAAAGTTAGAGGGGGCTTCTTGTCTCATTGTTTGCTATAAAAGAGTGGTCCCTGTCTAGGGTTATCATTATCTATCTTACGCAGTCTTCTCTTGACTGCTATATCACTCTCCCTCCAAATATTTATGTATTAGGATCTGTTGATCCATTTCTGTATTGTTTCTCTGATCATTTGATCTTCTTCAAGTCTTGTAATAGTGTGATTGTTATTGTTCAAACTGTGCCGACTATTGTACTTTGATTCTTGAATAAAAGTGAACTCGTTGCTCTGTTTATCTGTTTGATACCATCGCACACTTATGAATCTTTAGCTGGAATTACGGATGAATCGCAACTTTATGTGTTTTGCGTAATTCGTTAAGTTGTTGATTGTTCATTTTGCAAAATTCAAAGTGAATCTTACTTGAAAGAATATTTTTGTACTTTTAATATATTGTAAATGGCGTATGGAATGACAAAGAGCGCAGGCTTCAATGTTTTGGTGAGATCGGGGGTATGCCAAATTCATTACCCTCCAAGTCAAGGTATCCCTCTCTTTTTCCTGTTAATGATAGCACTCTTTTATTTGGCATATATTTGATGTTGAGAACAATAAATTAAAGGGATATGATGTTTCATGTTTGTCGTTTCTGTGCCGGAACTTCACCAACAGGTTATATACCAAAACGTCCCATATTTTGAAGTTTTATAAGATATATGGGGTGTTTTATGTGTACTGCTCAAAAACTAAAGTTCTCTAATTAATTTGAATACTGGAATATTTTTTTTACTGATAATAAGACAAGTCATGCGTTACACCTAGGGGTGTTATCGAGTCGGGTTATCGGGTTATCGGGTTTATCGGGTCGGGTTGAGTCGGGTTTTAAGTTTTTAAAAAGTGACCCGCAACCCGACTCGATAAGATTTTGGGTTATCAGGTTCGGGTGCTTATAGGGTCGGGTGATTCGGGTTGTCGGGTTTGATTGTATGGCTAAAAGGCAACCGGTTTATAGAAAGGTATAAATCAAAGTGATTTATTGTAAAGTTTCTTACCCCATTTTTAGCTCCTTGTGAAAAACATGATGAGCTAATTTGAGAGTACATAGTGTTGTTTATTTCTTAGTACGTATTAAGTATATATTGGAGACTAGCTTATAAGACCCGTGGAATCCACGGGTTTTTAGAAGAGATATTGCAAAAAAATGAAAAATTAGTGTCTAAACAAAATAAGAAAAAGAACCAAAGTAAACAGGGTGAATCAGTTATTCGAAAGTAATATGAAGTAATAAGTCAATTATAATATAGAGTACAATCTTTGTAATTAATAATGTAATGAACGGCCATACACGTGAGCTCCAATCTTGACCGCCTTTAAAAAGCATAAACACTTGTATATGGAAGCCCCATTGTTTAATGGCTGGCTCATATATCACAACATTACTTAAATAATGGTATTGCCTTTAGACATAGCACTAAATTTCAAGTTGGAACTGCTGCACATTCAGCTTGAGAAAGGCTAAGGCCTTTAGTAGTTGACACACACAACCTTTAATTTCATCTTGTGCACCTTAATCTTCATCTTCATCAGACGTGGTATTTGATTACTAACCCAAAAAATTATTCACAATCAGGATCCTGAAACCATTTAGGTATCGTGATCAGCAAGATATGTAGAGATATAAATGGTTTGTCAGGATGGAAAACATTTAACAAAATGGGAGAATTTAGAGCACAAGTCAAAACGGGTCAGATGGATTGAACCGCAAAGCCTTTTATCATTTACTCCTATCAAGAAAGATTAATATTTGAAGAATGTAATACCCTTTGGCGATTCTGGCGAATAACGAAACCTAAACAACCCTAACAAATCTGTCGTTTTCTAATTTATTATTTTGGGAATCGTTCCATTAATTAATTTAGTGGGTCGGTTGTGCATGATAATAGATTTTTGATAGCACTTTAGGCTTCTCCACTATCATCGATATTTTATATTAATTCTCATTGCTATATTTATTAAGTGTCAAACATTGGCTGATCACTCTAACTTGCGATTTTATTCATTGGATCGCATTAATTATTCACCGTGGGTTCGCTTGTGTTGAATGTTTCGGGTTACGATTGGATTCTGTTAGAGGTATGCATATGTTTTGATGATGGAGAAGGGTTTTTGAGTCCCAAAGGGGAGGGTGGAAAGGGTGTGAAAGATAAACTAAACTCACGAACAAAGTTAACGTGACAACTAATGAGGAACATGTGAAGCCGGTTTCACATGAAACTAATCTACACCATGATGTTGATTCGAGCAATTTTGGGTGATGATTCTCAACCACTTGTTGTGCCAACCATCGTTATTTCGTAACATGATAAGAATGATGGTGTGCTCGGTTCGATGCAACCAAGTCCGGTTTCACTTGGTTCAAGCCCTAGTCATGACGCACCTAGTCATGACACACGAGGGTCATGATACTTTATTGAAAATTGCAATTGAAAACAAATCTTTGAGGAAAACTTGTTCTTGTGGGTGATGATGGGCAACCATTAAAACCACCGTGACAATGGATGCTACTACTTCATCGGGCTAATCCATTTGAGCATCTTAAGTCGCCGCAATGCGTAAGGAGCCGGAGGAGATGCCATCGCTATTGGTTATTATCCGAAACCTCCTCAAGATACGAGTGATCCTATGGCTTCTAATGTTAATGCTACTAATGCTAATGATAAGGTTAATATGAATGCACATGGGGTTGTTGGTATTGAGAAGGATGGGTGTATGCTTTGAAACAACCTTCTTCATCGTGATATCGGTGTTACTTCTATCGAACCTAAGAAACACACGCCAAACTTTCGTAGGTTGGAGTGTAGTAAGAAAGCTAATGGTGTGGATCTTCTCGTCCCGATGAAAGTGGTTGAAGAGGTGAACACTAGGTTTGAGAATACTTTGTATGGGTATTTCCTTGGTCAACGCCTTTCTTTTCTCGTTGTTGATTACTTTGTACGCAATGTGTGGGCTAAGTTTGGTATACAAAAGGTAATGATGAATGCAAAGGGGTTCTTCTTTTAAGTTCAATTCAAGAAAGGTGTTGATGATGTTCTTGAAAACGGTCCTTGGTTGATTAGAAATGTACCTATTATTCTTAAACCATGGACATTGAACACCAACTTACTTAAAGAGGATTTGACCAACATCCGGTGTGGGTTAAATTCCATGATGTTCCTCTTGCTATGTTTTTCGATGATGGCCTTAGTCTCCTTGCCACATTGATAGGCACGCCTAAAAGGTTAGATGCTTTACTAGCCAAATGTGCAAGGACCGTGGGGCCGTAGTAGTTTTGCTAGATGCATGATTGAAGTGAAGTCGATGAGGTGCTTAGGGACGCCTTCATCGTTGAGATACCGTTACTTGATGGGTCGGGTTCGACTATTGAGAAGATATGGGTTGAATACGAGTGGAAACCACCTCATTGTGATAAATGTAAGATTTTGGTCATACTCTTATTGAATGTCCTAAAGTTGTTGAACCTCCCGTCACCCTACTAAGCGTGTTAATGATGGTTTCAAGACGGTCATAATAAGAAGAAGGAAAGCAAGGTGGTTCTACTATTCCGGTCAAGGAGGGTTTACTAAACCCTGCTGGGTAAGCAATTTCAATATCAACCCAAAAGACTCCTCCCGAACCTAAGAAAGTGGAAGTCACTAAGAAGAATGCTTCGATGTGGCTAGTTCGAGTGGAACAAGGATCTCTACATCTAATCGTTTGATGCACTTAATATGGAATATACGGATGCTTTTGGTATTCCTTCAAATGACACCAACAAGGATGTGGATTCGGTCGTACAAGGAAGTTAATGAAGATAAGTCTACTAAGACAGTAATCGCATCACAAGTACCCCTTGTGAGTGATTTGAAAGAGATGGAGTCGGGTGTGGCTCCTAAACTAGTGATTCTTGTATTCGCCCCTCTTCTACTAAGAGAGTTAACCCTTTTCTAAAGTGGAGAGATCGTGGTGTCCGATTCCAAGATGAGGTGGTTGTTGACCCATTTGATGAGTCTCGCTAATCTATTCGGTGGTGGCCAAGAGTTTGAAGATGAGTATGATGACTATGACTACGATGACTATGCTAAGCAAGTTTCGATCTTCCGTGGAATTTGATGCCTTTAATGCCATGTATGGCACCAAGCTTCAAGGACCTAGGAAGTAATTTTCTTCGTTATGTCCTATGTTGTCATTTGAGTAGTGGTTTGTTTTCTTGTTTAGAAAATATGTAGTATCTTGTTATGTAAGCTTTATGTCTATGTAACGGTCGAGATATGGGATTTCACTCATATCCATTGTACTTAAACGTTTTTGGATAATATATTTACCAGGGTGCAGGATTACTCCCCTTTACCCAAAAAAATATTTGAAGAATGCATAGACTACACCATTACAAAATTACAATATAAATCTGGGTTTTTTACAGAACAATGTAGCGGGTTTGTATGCATTAAAAATAAACTTGGACTGCTTTTGGTCCATTCAACCTAAATACTAATACGCAAGTGTACTCCAAAGTGAACCATTCACTAATAAAGAGATCAACTTTGACACTAATAAATTTTAACATTCATTAATTCCAGCCATACAAAATTAATGAAATGTAACAAACTTAGTTCAAGCATTATTTAGTATTCACGGATATATATAATGTTAAGAATTGTAATCATGAGGAGGATCTGGTTGCTACGTTGCTTATCTTACTTAATTTTCAGTAATATTAATAATTCCAGTGATATCACTTTTATGCATAAGGTTTACTTCCTTGTACACTCAAATGATGGAATGGAAAGGTCCATATATGATATACATAAACATAATAGAAATTTAGGAGTAAAGATTACCATTACCTCATTTAATGGCTGCTGAATGATAATTTTTGGTTAGAAATAACTTTAAAGAAAATTAAAGTACTGTTATTTTATTTTCTAAATGCAAGAACTCAAAAAATAAAGCACTATTAGATAGAAATAACGATTCTATCTATGGACATCATTTCTGGTTCAAAAGTTGGGCTGTCAACAAATTCAAGTAGATCTTTGCCATTTAAGCGTAGAATAACAAATAATATCAATCTTTAATAAATAGGCTTTAAAGGTCATATGTGATTTATAAATTGTTCGTATAATGGTTTAGGAGTTCTTATTTGATAAAATTGAACTTCAATGACATTTTGTTACGGCCTAAAAGTTTACCCTTTTTTTTGTAGTTGAAAGACCCGTTTGAAATAAGATATTACCCGGCTCTCCATATTCATTTGTAAGCCTTGTTAATTGGTTTAGTAAAGAGAGACTAACCTCAGCACATTGTAAGCAACCCGTGTCATCAGTTTTCTTTCATCATGTACAATCATGCGAGCAAAATGGACGGGAACCTTGTACTTTAAAAGCTCTTTTGTTGTTGCAGTCATATTTTAACCACCTGCATTATTAGTGAAGTTGTTTAACTGAATTTCCACCAAATAATTTAGATCGTTTCGCATTTACCTCTACATAGTAGCTTATAGACCCGCGAAACCACCGGGTTTTTAAAGAAATAATGCATCAAGAAATTAAGTGTCTAAATAAGTAAGAAAGCACAACGAACAAAAAATGATTGAACTATTTTTTGAAAAGAATAATAAGTAATAAGTCAATGATACTATAAAATACTATGCTTGTAACTATTAATGTAATAAACGTTCATATATCGTGGCCTCCAATTTTAATGGTCTAGAAAAGTAAATGTATGTAGTGAGCGTTAATTAAGTGTAGCGAGCGTTAACATCATTATAACATGCTAACTTCGGTCACAAATAGCTGCAATAGAAGAAAAATATCAAAGATAGCAACAATTTTTTACACGTAGCAGTAAGTCGCGTCATCGCAAAAAATCGCATAAGCAAAGAAGAAGAAGACTCGCTGGGGTCAGAGTAACCGTGTCATCATCAAAGATAAAGATGTTGTTGAATACGTAAGCAAATAAACTAAGTACATAAGCAAATAAGAAGAAACATTAGTAATCCCAAACATCCCCTTATCACTTTTAGCTACAGATTTGGACATAACTTGTTGTTATTTATATAACTATATAAGCACCTTTCTGCAAAAACAGTAAGCTGTTATTTAGAGTGAATTACATAAATCGTCCTTGTGGTTTGGTCAAAATAACTGATTTTGTCCCTATACTTTTTTTCAAGCGTTTCATCCCTCGTGGTTTACAAATCTTACGGATTTTGTCCTCGTCCAAAATGTCCGTTAAGTGTTTTGCGCTGTTAGTCCTTCGTTAGTGCAGTTCGTTAAGTGTTTTGCACCGTTAGTCCTTATTTTTAAAATGTAGTTTTTCCCAATTAGTCCCTCCGTTAATAATAGTTATCTCCGATTTTTACGCTTTTGTCCGCTTTTATCCATTTTCATTCGCTTTTATCCGCTTCCCCTTTTTTCGTTTTTTTTCGCTTTTTACGCTTTTATCCCTTTCGCCTGCTTTTATATGCTTTCGTCGCTTTTTACGCTTTGTCCGTTTTATCCGCTTTTGTTTGTTTTTATCCGATTTCACCGCTTTTTACATTTTATTCGTTTTGTAGGTTTTTACGCTTTTGTCCGTTTTTTCGTTTCACCGTTGTTTTACGTTTTTGTCTGTTTTTCTTACATTTTGTCCGTTTTTCTTATGTTTTGTCTGTTGTTCTTACGTTTTGTCCGTTTTTCGTACGTTTTTATCGGTTTTTGGTATGTTTTTGTCCGTTTCAAAAAAAAATTTGAATAAAAAAAATATTTTTCAAATATGTTTTTTTTTTAAATATGTCCGTTTTTTTCCAAAATATTTGAAAAAAAATATTTTTGTTCAAATTTTTTTTGAAATTTTTTATTCAATTTTTTTTAAATTTGATATATTTTTTCGAAATATATTTTAAAACGAAGAAAAACGGACAAAATGTAAGAAAATGAAAGAAAACGAAACAACAACGAAACGGACAAAACGAAAACCGATTTAAAACGAATAAAATGTAAAAACGATCGAATTGATAAAAAGACAAAACGGACAAAAGCGTAAAAATGATTTAAAAGGATAAAACGTAAAAACGGACAAAAATGAAAAACAGGGGAAAACGGATAAAACGAATGAAAACGGATAAAACGGACAAAACGTAAAAATCCGGCGATAACTATTATTAACTGAGGACTAATGGGAAAACTACATTTTAAAAAATAAGGACTAACGGTGCAAAACACTTAATGGACTGCACTAACGAAGGACTAACAGCAGAAAACACTTAACGGACATTTTTGACGAGGACAAAACTGTAAGATTTGTAAACCATGTGGACGAAACGCACCGAAAAAAAGTATAGTGGACAAAATCACATTTGACCAAACCACGGACGATTTATGTAATTCACTCCTGTTATTTATATAACTATATTAGTTATCCCAAACACCCCCTTATCCCAAACACCCCCTTATCACTTTTAGCTATGAAATGCCAGTAAGCTGTTATATAATTTGATCCCAACTCACCTTACATTCGAACCTATAAGTTCAACCGGTGTGTGAGTAGATTACTTTGAAGACACGTTCATCAAAATTATAAAGACACCTTATACTCATGTCGTTTATCCTTTAACTATGCTAACTTCGATCACAAATAGCTTAAAATGATTTAGTGATTTACAAATACTGATAATCAAGTATACAGATTTGTCTGCATATCTTTGACTTCACAATATGATTTAGTGATTTACAGAGCTATGTGAAGAACATGATTAATTCAAACAAAGAATGAATCGAACTATTCTAATCAAAGAAAAGCAATAAGGTTTACCTTTCAAAATAAGTTCAACAACCTTTGAAAAGCTATCTAGAATGATCTTGTACAATATCCCCACAGAGTGCAATTCGAGACTTCTTTTAACTCAAACAGAGCACCAAAACATGTATTAATGATCAATAGCAAACCTGTACCTATTTCGCTTTTTCCTTTTGCCCTAAACAAACACTAAAACATACACAACTCACAAATCCCTATACAATCCAAAATCCAAACCGAACATGCAAAACAAAGTAGAAAATGTAAGAGCCATGTGGAGAACTCACATCTAAAGAAAACCAAAATGTAGAGTTAAAGAAGAGCAATATGATTTACCTTTAAAACAAAACCGACATTGATGTTCTGTTTGGTCCATCTTTAGGCTATAATTCACCTGTGTCTACCATTCAAAAAATATTTCTCAATGACATTTTCAATTCTAAATAAATATAAAATCAATTTATGAACAATCAGTAACTCATATTTGATCAATTCTACAAAAAATCAAATCAAAAAGCACATGAAAAATCAAATCGTAAGAAAATTAAAGAGATGATTGAGAACCGATTAGAAAAAAAATACTTACTCGCTTGGATTTCAAAACAATATCCTCTCTATGCTTATTTTTTCAAGAATCGAGATGCAAATATTAGTGACTATCCGACTATGGCTGGCTTAGGTTGTTAAATTATACTGGGTATGAGTTTTTTTTTCAATTAATTTCTAAAAAGTCCAAGAATGAAACAATAACCTAAATTAAAAGATAAAGTATGACAAAGAAGAAGCATCACTTACATATTAAGAATGTCTTTTTCTTTCCAGCATTTCATCAAACTGTTGGTGTGCGTCGGGTTCAAAATCAGATGAACTACCTATAGCCAACTCAATAAAAGAAAAACCCAAATTAAACAACAAAATCCAACTATAAAAAAAAATAAGCTCAATAATAATGAATTTGAAAGTAGTAAATTTACCTCAGACATCTTCTCCGGTTGTTAGGGTTGATGTTAATGCTTGAATCAAATATATACAGACCAATTCGTAGGTTATTTTTGGGTGCTTTTTTTAATCATTGACAAAATGGATGAATTGAAACTGATATTAAATTGATGTGGAGCGTGTAGAAGAATATTGGTGAATTGACATTGAATATGATTTTGAATTAGTATTGAAACTGATTTTGATGAATCGTAGAGGAAAAGCAGTGTTTAATGCCTTTGAATACTTTACAAAAATATCACAAAGACGTGGTTCTATCACGTGATTGTAGTGTGCTAAAGAGGAGCATTGGGGTGTTGTACAAAATATTTAAATATGGAAGGCACATCAGAAAATTTAATTTTAATAAGCTTAATGGGGTAGTACAAAACTGTCATGTATTAGATAATATAGATATAGATATAGATATAGATAGATATAAATAGATAGATACATAAACATTTGAGTATTCCTTACACTGTGCTCTCGAGTTCACTCGTTAAAAGAAAAAAAGATAAGAGAAAGAAGAGAAAAGAAGGGAAGAGAATCACTTTCCTTTCTCTTCCTTTCAAAACCGGAAAGAAAATCATGTACCAACAAAAACACTAACAATTTCCTTTCACTTCTCTTCCTTTCTTCCCTATAAAAAATCTCAAGAACACAAAAAATTTCAATTTCTTTCCAATTCTTTTCCTTTCTCCTGTAAATGGATCTCAAGAACACAACGTTAATGTACTTCCCCCTCTAAAGTGTGACTTAAAATGCAACCTAAATGGACTTTGACCCGTCCTAATATCGAGGTACACGCCAAATAAAATTCAAAAGGATTGGTATATATGTCTTCGATGTTTTTTATACCACTATTTCATTGTAAGTAGATTGGTAGGAGATAAAAAGAGGAGCAGAGTGATTACTGAAAACCACGTTGGTTATTGTTGGTAAACATATAAAACCACGTTGATTAGTGATTACTGAAAAACACACGCAATAACTTAGATTTAAAACAGGAACATATGAGTATTCATAATCTATTGATAGGATGACTTAATATTAGGTTTAGGTCTCACGTGGATCATTGGTTGGCAAATACCCGGATGACACATCGTTAAATATAAATCACATTCTGTAGATAACAAATCAAAAGAAAAGAAAAAAAAAAACAGCTTTAAATTTCCACTATGAGCCCTATTGGCGTCACACACCAACCGTGGTTTCTCTAAAATCATCAACAATGGATATCTTTTGTGACAATGCTAGTCTCAGTGTCTCATTACCGTTAGGGTCATTTAGAACCATATTGACTATCAAGGTCAAATAAACTGCTTAGATATACGAAATAAATTACACCTTATAAATCTTTTAGCATTAAAATTTAAAATGGTTCCAAATGGTCTACAACTTTATGCTATTGCAAAAACTTGTCAGATTTTAAACTATAGTAACTAAAGTCAAACCAGTCAATGTCAATCTACGGATTTGTGTTAGTTAGTTTGACTTCTGAAGTCAGATTGTAACTCATGTAGTTAGTTATAAGGTGAATTATACCTGAGAAAACCGGGTTTTAACTAGGTGACTGATATTTATATAAATCTTCTTTATTTCATGTTGTGGCCTCTTGTATAGCAAGACAAACAACAAGTAGTCTCGAGGTTAATGCTCATTTGTATTACAGCACAAGTTTGATAGATCTCGGGATAGCAACCTCTTAAGAGACGACCTCAGTTATGCCAATGTGGATTGAGCAACTGGTGAGTTGGTATATTCATTTTGAGAATTAATCACTAGACTATGATAGCTTTAAAGGGTGATCATGTTGATGTTTCTAGGAGAGGCAAAGTGTATGATCATGTCCACTACTTTATTACTTTAACACTTTATTTTTTATCACTTTATTACAAATCATAATAATGCACTTTACTTTTTGTCACTTTATTACAGGGTTTGTTCAATACGCGCCTTGCAAGCATACGTTAAGACATTAAAAGCGACACCGGCCTTACGGAAGCGACACCATTTGTGCGATCCCTCGTTCTTTTCTCAGAGGACCCAAGGTGTCTTTATCGCTTAACTCATGCTTGGCAAGCACAAGTTAAAACCTTGTTACAAATCATAATAATGCATAACTCAATTATTTGAGTTTTGTACTTTGTATATGAGCTAGTTTCTGTCCTTTCTCTCCTCATTGTGCATACTGAACAATGATATCCCCAATGAATATTCATACATAATCTTTGAGTAGCGGGTCAAATAAGATACTGTAATTTATGTTAATCCATTTCACATAAGAAAACAGGGAGTTTAAATTATAATGGTTGTTTGTTTAAGCTCATATGTGGGCTTAGGAGTTTATTTAATTTTAATAATATTTCATGTTTCTAGTTTCCGGCTTATTTTTAAAACTTATGGTTTATATGAGTTTATCATATCATAATAAACTTATATAATCCCACAAGTCTCAAAATCACCGGAAATTAGGACTTATGAAATATGTTTAAAAAAAAGCTTATAAGCCAAGCTTAAAAAAAAAAAAAAAAAAAAAAAAAAAAAAAAAAAAAAATGTGTATCATGTGTTAATGGACAACATAATGGTGTGGATAGGATTTGTCTAACCAGCACAGGCACATTCCTAGCACCCTTTATATAGTATGTTAATAAGAAGGAAGTTGGAGCATTGGCATAAAGAAATTAAAACATTACAGTATATACAAATAACTTAGTTAAGTGATGGCTGCAGCTTCAACTTCCAATCCAAGCTTCATAGTTGAAGTTGGAGAAGATATTCAATACCCATACCCTTCACTTAATTTTGCCACAAACTTAGTTGCACTGAAGCTGAGTAGCAAGAATGAGTACAATGTGTGGAATACACAGATATTATGTCTGTTATCGAGTCATGATATGCTCGGTTTCATTGATGGTCAGTTTCTAAGTCCTTCTGATGCAAATGGGAAGACAAAAGTGGAAGATATGAAGGCATGGATCAGATCAGATTCACTCGTCAAAGGTTGGATACTTGGCTCACTCTCCAAACAAACAGCCATGAGGGTTGTCAATCGTCTCACATCCGTACACAAAAAGGCAGAGTTTTCTGCGAAAGATGTGTGGGATGAACTACAACGTAGTTATGGTCCTTCTACTCTTGAGCACGCAACCGCAGGTATAATCTTTTATTAATTTGCTAATCTAAGATTTTTTTTAATTTGAGATTTAGAAATATTCTAATAGAATTTATTACTGTAAATTTTTATAACACAAAAAGAAGATGCAAAATCAGAGGATTGGTCAAAAAAGGAGATGGCATATGACGACAGGAAATATAGTTTAGCACGGGTGTATAAGTTTATTCTACGAGGAAAACAGAAGAAGTTTATAAGAGATTTGGTCTGATAACATATGTGCAAGACGTTAAGGACTATTTCAGTGAAGTGGGTCTTACACCCACGGACAGAATCACAAATAATGGCAACACGGCACTCCATGTAGCAGTAGGCTCTTCTATCAGTAGTCATGAATTATTAGAGAGATTGTTAGAAATGACACCTGCAGAGAACAAACTAGTAGATCTTAAAAATTCTGATGGAAGTACGCTACTTCATGTTGCTGCTATTGTTGGTAACACTAAAGCAGTTGACATCTTGGTGAGAAGAGACCCAGAATTACTATTAGCCAAGGACAATGAGGGTCACACACCACTTGCTTTATCTCTTTCTAATGTGCATTCTGAGACGTCTCAGTGTCTGGTGGATCACATCAAAGCAAAACGCTATAATGCTCTGTTTTCTGGCAAAAGTGGCGAGGATCTTATGGTTCTTGCAATTTCTTCTAAAGATTTTAGTAAGTGTCTTATCTTGTATTCAAAAGCTTTTCATCCGTGATACGACTAATTCTTTAAAATATATAGGCTTGGCAAGAGAGATGCTTAATGAAGAAGAGCCAGCACATAGTGACGCTGTCTTGATGGCTCTAGCTCAATACTTCCCACCTGAACTCAGCTATTGGGAAAGGAAAGGTGAAGCCCGCATAGGTATGCTGATTCTTAATGAATGTTTCTTCAACTTTTCAATCTATCATTAAGCCTTAATACTCTAATTTGCAGCAGACTTTGAAAGGAATAAAGTGAGATTAAAAAGACACATAAATTGGTCACGTTCCTGGGTTAAAAGGACAATTGGATATATCATATTTGGTAGGTCATGAGATAATAATATGTCATTGTTTGTAACATACTGTTTGTACCATAACCTCACAATTCTAACAATCATCCCATCTTGAACCAGGCCTGCTCTTTATAGTAATGGTTTTTGATCGTATCCATAAGGTGATTGGTAAGGCGAATCAATAGTTACAATAAGAGAAAAAGAATTTATTTGTTTACTTGAATTTTTTATTTGGCTCTATGTTGCAGTATGGCCATTCTTTGAAGATAAATTTCAAATTCATGAAGATGCTGCCAATTTATTAAATTCTGAATGCAAAAGGATTTATCACAAATCCAATGGTCGCCATCACTTGTATACCAATCCGATTTTTGAAGCCACAAGACAAAATGCATTCGAGGTTGTTACAAAAATTGTGTCAGAGTTTCCGGATGCAATTTGGAGTGCCAATGAAGACGGTCACAATTTTATTCAATATTCTGTGATAAATCGTTCAGAGAAGATTTACAACATGCTATATCAAATGAGTGAACACAAGAATATTTATAAAACAATTAAAGACTCTTCAGGGAATAACCTCTTGCATTTGGTTGCAAGATTGGCACCTACCAACAGATTGAATATATTATCAGGGGCAGCCTTGCAAATACAACGCGAATTACAGTGGTTCAAGGTAAGATTCTTTAGCTAATGACTCAAACTTTGAACTTTATTCAACATGCTGAAAGTTGTTAAGAGTTAAGACCCTTAGACCCATTATTATATATCTAGCATGGTTAACATATTTTAATCTTGTAGGAAGTCGAAGGATTTCTATGTCCTCTAAACCGCATACAAAAGAACTCAGATGACGAAACACCTCAGATGGTATTTACAAGGGAGCATAAGGACTTGGTAATCGAGGGTGAAAAATGGATAAAGTCCACTGCTGAGTCGTACACAATAACAGCAGCGCTCATCACCACAGTTGTGTTTGCAGCAGCCATTACTGTGCCCGGCGGAAACAATCAGGAATCTGGGATACCCATTTTACCGCAAACCAGCCTTCGTGATATTTGCATTGTCAGATGCAGTATCATTATTCACATCTGTTACGTCCTTGTTGATCTATTTATCCATCCTTACTGCACGTTTTGCGAACAAGACTTTTCTTCAAGTTGCCTAAAAGGTTGATAATAGGTCTCGCCATGTTGTTCATCTCAACAACAGCAATGATCATAGCTTTTGGAGCAACATTGTTCCTTGTGTTTGGACACGAGAACTTGTGGGTGCTTATTCCAATAGGTGCATTGACATGCCTTCCAATCACGCCTTTTGTGACCTTGCAGTTTCCTCTTATTCTGGACTTGATAAGTGCCACATATGGTCGTAGTATATTTGTTAAAAAGAAATCTGATGAGTACTTTTACTGAACTTTATATATCTGTAATGGTCATTCCCGAAGGATATTGCTTAATCTTGTTAAATGTATAAATATATATCAGTGCATCATTCTATCATTCAATGGTTTCTTATCATCTTATGTGTGTACCTTCAAAGTATTAATTTATACCTTTGAGATGATCCGTAACTTTTTCAGACCATGATCATCAAAATTAAAGATGTATGATTTTGTACATGCATCATAAACATATAACTAATTAATGTGTAAACTTGTGCTTTCAACAATTGGAATGCTTGAATCAAATCATTATTAGCTTGCAATATTTTTTCAAATTCTCCACTCTCATTCTTTGAGTGAAATAGAAAACACTCTCCATATATCATGTATACAAGTATTAGCCTTTATTATGTAATCCTAGATTCCTAGGGGACACCACGTAGGTGGATTAAGTAACGAGTCAGGTTAGTTGGTCAGTTGTGTTTGAGATAAAAACAATTGTTTAAGCCAAACTGACCAGGATTAACAAGCTACTGAGTAACATATTAGACCATCATTCATCCCTGCCCTCGTTTCAAGGGTGGATCTTTAGGATAGCCCTGGACATAGTATCGATACTACAGCTTAATATGTGTATTGGATGGTACCTTATTCTACTAGTATGTGATTTGAGAAACAGTAGAGTTCAGAAAATCTTGCACCGAAATTGGGCATGACTGAGGAAGGCTGTCTCCGGAGGGTGTTTATATCACCTATAAGCGCCATGGCACAAACTTGTAACTTATAATGACCAAATTGAAACAAAAGTTTTTTTTTTTTTTTTTTTTTGGGTGCAAAAGGTGAAAATATATTATTAAGCACAATGGCAATTTACATCAAGAATAGATCAATATAACACATATTCGCTTATAACAAATTAACCAATCATACCTCCATCTTTATCTAAATTAATAAAATCATTTTTCACCTTTTTTTAAAACAACATATCTTACAAACAGAATTTTCAAGATATAAAAAATTATCATGACGAGATTAATTATCTTTCTATGATACGCACTTTTATATATTTTCGAAAACATTTTTTTCAAAATTCGTTCAAAAATCATATACGATTTTTACGAATCATATATGATTTTCAAAATCATGTATGATTCGATTTTTATGAATCATATATGATTTTTACGAATCATATATGATTCTCAAAAATCATATATGATTCAGAAAATCGAATCATATATGATTTTCATAAATCATATACGATTTTGTTGACCAAATTTTCAAAAAAATGGTTAAAATATATAGTATTGCATATCTATAGAAAGATAATTTAATTCTCGTCATGACAGATAATTTTTATCGCAGAACGATTAACGGTTCATGCGAGATATTTAATTTTTAAAAAGGGTGAAAGTTTATCATAATAAAAACGAATGGCTATTATTTGGCTCATCGGATCATGATAAATTTTGGTTCTATATTGAACTTTTGCCTTTACATCAATATAACAAAAGTAATAGACATGCCTATACTCTTTTAGTACTAGACTATACTAAGAACAAAAATACAATCAACTATCTGATACAACATCTTTATCATATAACAAAACAATTCAGAAACTGAAGGCAAATCAACTCCAATTTGCAGGCATACAACAGTTTCAAAATCACCTTTAAAGCACCAATACCATCTAACTACATTTCCATATCACCTTCCCACCAAGATCATTCAACCAACATCCACAATGATCAAGGTAGGATAAAGTGTATGCCATCATTAGAACCCATTCACTCATCCAATCAAGGGCTCTTCTAGGATTCCTACATTTCCCTCTGTATGGCATCATTGAAACAAAAAGTTATACCGTACAATATACTAAAGTGAAGCATTACAAATAGGAAATGCACTAGCTACTATAATGCGACACAAATCCTTATAAGATATAAGAACATAGTAGATCACCTTTATAAACACAAACCGTAACTATATAATCACGCATAACATATACCACGCCCGCTTTGACACGCCCATAACATATATTATGCCAATTTATTGTGTTCACCACATTTATATGTTATGAAGTTGATTGATTTCAAGATTGATTGACACACTTAAAATATATTGCTGACATTTATAACCCGCGCGCAGCCGGCGTTATAACGCCAAACACTCTATTTGTGAAGCCACAATCAATCTCGAGAGCAAGAATCACCTCCTTTGCATAAAATGTGCGAATCACCTTTAATATGCCAGTGTCCAGAATGAATAATTTGTTGATATAAAAGAGCTACAATAGTGTACTTGTTCAGGTACATGAACTAACGCTGAGTTACAAATAGTTTTAAGTGGTCCCAAAAGTCTCAACAAGCATCGATTGTAACAACTATAGGTGGGTTGTTACTTGTTAGTATGGTTGAACACAAAATCTTCAGTTCGTTAATTACAATAATTATCGAAAGCTATAAGCCAACCTTATATAATATAATACGCATCTATATGGCTCACTTTGATGGAAGGTTGTTATATATAATGTTCAAATTAAAGGGATGGAAAATATAACAAGTTGAGGGGTGGATAAAAATAGTTACTGTAGTTTTTTTTTTTTTTTTAGAACAGCATATTTACGCTCTACATTACTGTCGATAAATTTTATCGTATATGCCTTTAACGGAGTTGAACTCACATATTGCTGGTCCAAGAGGCTTTGGTGAGTAATAGTAAATAGTAGTAAAATAGTATACCTTAGTTTGTATTCTAACTCACGCGAAAGTGAATCACGCTCACTTATCTTGTTTTTTAAGGTCAGTTCTTATATAATGTCGACGACACTGACAAAGAATAATATGCACGAGTAAAATATTAGTGGGGTCAAAATGATTAAAAAACAAGACAAAAGTTTGGGTGGTGAGAGGAACAAATTGAAACTTATGATTCAAGAGACAATATTGTCTCTCCTAACTTTTTCATCCTCAAAAATCAACAACCGATCCTATCGTTTAGTGCACAACTTGCTTCATAGTATTTGACTTTTGTTTTCCTTTTTAAACGATTTTTGTTTTGCTTTTCATTAATTTTACAATCTCCTTAAAAAAGTTAGATTGTTTCATGCACATTTTTTAGTATCGAATGATCCCGTTTTTTAAAACGTAGCCCCAAAACAGTACACATACGTTTCAGTATCTTTTGTCAGGAGTTAAAATTGGTCTCGTAGCATAGTTTATCAAATTTGTTCTTAACGAGGAATCGAGGATTATAGTTATCGCTCGTTGTTGCGGACTTCTATATTTTTTATTATTTTAAATAATGATAGATATGAAATTTGTAAATTAAAATTTAGGTATTCTATATTTTTTTATAATTTTAAATTATGATAGATGATGAAATTTGTAATTTAAAATTTAGGAAATATAGTGATATATGCTTTTACTTTAATATTTACATGTCAAAAGTTTAGACCCATCGTAAGGACATTTTAAGTTGTCATCTCTTTATAAATGTGTTATGGAAATATTTGTATAAATACATATTATTTAAATTAGAGTAAATTACATAGATGGTCCTCTGCAGATGTCAAAAGAATAACTTTCGTCCCTAAAAAGAAGTCAGACCCAGAATTCCTAAGTTGGAAACAAATAACACCACCGATCCTTTGGTTTAACTGCTAAGTAAGTTAGTTATAATTTACACGTTAGACCCTTTCTTTTAAAGATCGTCAGATCGCTCATCCTTAATAATAACGATCGCTTATAATTTAAAGCTTTCATATGCTTTTATCCGCTTTCATCAATTCTTATACATTTTCTTCCGCTTTTCTTACGTCGCCTGCTTTCAAACATTATGATACGTTTTGTCCATTTTTACGCTTTCTCCTGCTTTCTTATATTCTCATACGATTTTGTTCATTTTTTGCGTTTTCGCCCGTTTTCTTTCATTTTCATACGTTTTTTTTTAAAGTTTTCATCCGTTTTCTAACATTTTTATACGTTTTTTTTACGTTCTCGACTATTTTCTTACATTTTCATACGTTTTTATCCGCTTTTTTACGTTTTCGCACGTTTTCTTTCATTTAAAGGGGTTCTGGGCCGGTTCAAAAATTGATGAAAATACCGTCGGACTCGTTTTTTCGTGCTCTTTCCAATGGTATGCTCGGGGAATTTTTTCGACTTCCTTTGAACCTCGGAAAAGCATGTTTTCGCATTTTTCGATGACGCTTTTGCATTTTCGAGGTTCTAACGAAGTCGAAAAATTCCTCGAGCATACCATTGAAAGAGCACTAAAAACGAGTCCGACAGATACTTATATATTTTTTACATCCATATAACCATTTAAATTGACAGCCAAAACCAAATGTAACCTTTTATCATATCGAATCGCCTTAAATTTTGCGAAAGGTTATGTAATTGATTTCGGAATATTATTGAAGCTATGCTTAGCCCGCTTGGGCAAAGCTTTGCTTCCAACACAAATATCCCAGGTTCGAATCCTAGGGTAGCCAAATATGTGGTATATTTTACCAATGCCACGTGGCACCACCTCACTGGTCCACGTGGCGACCCGACCCGACCCCGACGACACGTGGCACCACTCATGTGGTGACACGTGGCGTTGACGACCGTTGACCGGCCTAACCACAAGGACGAATTATGTAAATAAATTTAAGGATAGACGACGAACGATCTTTAACCAAAGGGCTAATATGTAAATTATAACTAACTTACTTAACGCCTGCTAAACCAAAGGATCGGTGGTGTTATTTGTTTACCAACTTAGGACTACTAACGCAACTTCAAACTTTCGCGACGAAAGTTGTTACATTTTGACATACCACGTGACCATCCACGAATTTATTCTTTAAATTAATAGTGTATTTGTTATCTTTTGTTATTACCCTCCGCCTCAATTTAATTGCTGCAGAGAAATCACAAAGCTTTAATAAAAGAGGCCACTTTAATTTTCAACCACACGAATGTAATATTCTCTTTAGATTCTCTAGCTTTTACTAAAAAGGAAAGTTGACAATCTTTTCGGACATCCAACAATTAAATACTGACAATTAAATCGGATTTTATGAGAATAAATAGTTAAAGGGTAGAAATGAAGTTTTAAAACTCACTTAACAAACCAACTTATCTTACATTGTAATAATGTTATTTGAGTTATAAAATAAGTATTATAATATTAGACTCATATTGATCGTAAATATAAACTGTTTTAAATGGTAAACTTTTAAAAAATAAAAAAATTATTTTGTTTACATGGGGCAATTTAAGATAACCCTCGTTAAATTTATTGTTGGTTAAATATTAAGGGGTAAAAATAAAAACTGATAAAAGACTTGGGGGTTGTTTGAAAATTAACATGATTTAGCGCCGAATGAATTAACGATTCTGAATGAATCAAAGACATCGAATGAATATGATCCTGAATAAAAATGATTGTTTGATTAGAATGCACAATGTGCAGTATAAATGGTAAAAGGAAACTACATTTTAAACTCTCCATTGTAGTAAAATATCAAATGAACGGTATATATTTTTATCAATTTCAAAGTTAGATCAATTTTAATTTATAAACTAAAATTATAAAAGGTGTTATATAGTGCATTGAAAATAGTCAAAATACAAAACTGTAAGATATATAAATCCAATTTGAAATTAAGTAAAATAGTATTTAGTATAATTTGAAGGCTAAAATTCCAATATGAAATTACATAAAAAATATTTAGTTAATTTAAAGGCTAAAATTAATTTCACTACCAAAAAAGATTATAAAATATACAAAAATAAGAAAAGAAAATCAAAGTATTGTCCAATATATTGTACATAAATTGGCATTGAATGAAGAGCTGCACATCCAACCATATTAATTCATTACTTAATTGGCTCATTTAGCATCACTCTTTCTTTTATCAAACAACATCTCTTCTGAACGACTAAGAGTTGGGTGATGAGTCATGTCATTCAGCTTTTATCAAACATCCCCTTACTTAATTAACTTGACTTTAGGGTGTTTATAAAAAATCTATTTACAAAATTTAAAATGCATGAAATAACATAGTTTACTTATACTAATGTATACATGTATAATATCATATAATCTAATAATATAATTGGTCAATTAAATGTTTTAGGTGAGGAAGGAGCTTAAAATTTTACTATAACCATGTCGGTCTTGATTGGTAGATGATATTTCACTTCATTCGTCACAAATAAGTGTTTACTCTTTCTCTTCTTTTTAGTTTTTCATTAAATAATGTTTTTTAAATTTTGATAAACCAAAAAACTAAAAAAATGATAATAATAAAAACCGTTAAAATCACATTTTTTTGGCATATACACTCCAAAATAACACTTAGAAGCAGAATGAGCATAACATAACTAGAATACTAGACAACAAGTACACGAAGAGAGTGAGTGTTCATTACTCCATACATTATTAAATGAAGAGTTCCTTGAATAGGCAAAGGAAATACACATGCACTCAACCAACTTTTCATGTGATATGTTATTCCATATGAATAATACAATTATTGAATGAACTAATAATAACAAGTATGGGATGTGACCTATGAGTTAAAGTTGTCCCGTTGAAACGTGTCTAAAATATTAAAAAAAGTTGTGTCTAAATGGTATCTTTTATTGTATGAAAAAAGCTTTTTAACAAAATAGTTATGGGTTCAAGTCCTGATTAAAACATATGAGATAGTCTATGATATGTATATTGTGAGATAGTTAATTGTCGTTAAAAAAAATTATCTAAAAAGTGAAGAAATAATGAAGAATGTTAACTTTAGGTCTTATGCTTGTGCATTGGTCACTTTTTTTTTGGTCACTTACCCTCCAATAATTGTTGTTATTGAATCCATCATAACCTAATGTAGACATCAAGTAAATGCTTAGATTTGTTTTCAACTAATACAAGTTTGACCGAATTGATTGTTATAATGTATATTTTTCAAGACACGTAGAGTATGTTTATTATATATTTCGAGCTATATATCGAGAAATGTATTTGATGGTTACACAAGTACAACTAACATTTTATGCAATAAGATATCAAAAAATCAAATACACTTTTCTGTTATGCATATCCATTGTACGAGATAAGGGGTTAGGTTTATGGAAGTTGTTAATTACTGGTGAACTTCAACCAATCCGTTTGCTTCAAGATAGCATTCAATATAGTATTTTGCAAGACAAGTTAGTTGCACGTAACTAACACGTACCAAGATTGAAATAAGAACACCTAACAAGGAACCCAAATAATTAGACACTTAAAATAGTAGTAATAAAATACAAATATATGTCTATAATACCAATATAGACGAAAAGACATTGCCGTTTTTAAAGGAGTGCAAGAGATATCATTGCACAAGGTTATCGCTTAACAAAAGCCACAAAGTTTCATGCACTTCTATTATATATATATACACAATATGAGGCTTGAGTTCAATTAGTTCATGCACTACTGATACATGTCTATTTTGTTTATGTGTTTAAGAGTCTATTTATGATGACGATATTTGGTCACCGAAATCCATGAGACGACCTTTACGAAAGATAATTGCCGTTCAAACATAACGTGATACAGTATATAACACTATATCACATTTTACTCTTTAATGTTAACACCTAATTTTTCTACTTCTTGTATTCCTCAAACGACTTATAAGAACTTGCACACGTTAAAACACAAACACGCCGGTTGTAGTTTGAGAAAGAAATACATAGTTTCTTATTGTGTAGTTCATAAGAAGTCGTGTCACGTCGGAAATAACACAGTAGCAGTGTGGTAACGTTGGCATTATTCACTTTAAACGCGATAAATTGTTGCCACATCTAGAGCTAACGTACGTTAAATGCTTATGATGTCAGAAATCACACATGTAAGATGTTTTTCTGTTAAATACTTTATGAATAAAAGACCTTAACTCGTGACAATGCAATGTCTCTACTCATCGTGCATGTGTTTACTTCTTACTTTTGGCCTGAATGCTGTTCACATTATACAAGTGGTGAGAGTGTCCGTACTTATTAGTGTCACATTGTTTTCACCTTATTCTTTATTCTTGTAGTAGGTGAATGCTGTTAACATGATGTCACCTTCTATACACTGTAGTTGTTTCATCTTTAAACAGCATTGGAAGCATGAAATGCATTTGGTTAGCGGTTACGTGAGTGCCTCATCAATCATAAGGTTGTTCTCGTTCAAGTCTCATTAGAGACATATGTGCATGGACAGAGGATCTATAAGGCAAGGGTACGCCATGGCTCCTCCAAAAAGTATTGTTTTTAGGGTATTTGGTTATAAGCTAGTGAAAAATAGAGTATATATTTTTTTTTTAGAAAGACAACAATATTATAACCTACAAACGGAAAAAACATACAAATAAAAAGCATTCCACCCCCAATTAATCAAGTAAATTAAAAGGCGGAGAGACCCAAGAATTACAAATAAGATTACAAAGGACCAAAAGTGTCCTTAAGAAAACTAAGGCCTAGACTAAACTGTCCCATGAAGACTAACCCTTGTAAAATTAATCATTGATAATTCAACCCTTTAAAGAAACTAGATGATCTCAAGAATGCCACAAGCAGACCACTTAATATTTTATAACGAACAAATTAAATGTTTTTCACGCGACCTTTTAAGACAAGAAGACAACCGACATCTTCATTTTTATGTTTTTGACAATAAATTTACGATATCAAGAATTTCGTTTAATTTCGCGCTCGTCGATTCAGTTCCATTTTGGCCCGCTGCCTGCTCGAGATTGAATATTTGTATAACGCGCTTTATTATTCAGACAATGACATTTAACGCATGAATTGTGTTTAATTTGGTTGTACAATACGCTTGATAATTTGTATTTTATGTAGGAAGTGTTTTAATAATTGTATTAATTATATTTATCGACCAAGAAATTAATCGACTATATTAAATAAAGATTAATGAGGTGTTCGCTTTTTATTACGCATTAAAGTGATATACACTACGCTTCTTGTCTCAGACGTCCGAAAATTATGCATCAATAACGCGATGTATCAATTTTAAACCTTCCTCTTATAAGAAGCTACAGAGCTATTTTTTAAAACTTCTTTTTAAAGAAAGCCTCAAACACTTTATATAAGAAGATAGATAGCTCAAGTCCATTCGCTTATCTGAGATACTATTTGTAAGATATGTGATGTATGTTGCAAAAATTATCGTTCAAAATTAAAGCATTATAAGCAACATTTTAAAGTTTATATATGAAAAAAAAAATTAAAAAAGAAAAAAATTTAAATTATAAGACATTTTATAGATAGCTAGGTAGCCAACTTTTCTTATATTTTCAATAGGTAACATGTATTTGGTAAAGTTTGCATGTAAGCACTTTTTGAGAGCTTTGCATGTGGCATTTCGGTTTCAACCTTTTGTATGAGATAAGGTTCGACTCAGTCTCGTGTTACACTTTATAGGTTTTGATAAAGTTAGTTAAGTTTCACAAAAGCAACACAACATAAATACATAACGCATCAAAGACATAAAACTTGTGCATTAGAAATCAAGAACTCATAAAGTTGTTGAAAAGAAAGGTTAAATTACCAATTATTTTTCTATAATTATACACAAAATTTAGTAACAAATTTGTACTTGAAAAACACGTCAATGTACAAATCCAACCAAACAAGCTTGTCATCTTCATTTTAATTTATCCCAAATATCATTAAAAAAACAACTATAACACAACAAGAAAGTACCAGCCTCCAAAAACAAAAGTTACACATTAATCAAACGAGTTAGCTTTTCAAAGCTCCTATCCGACTTTCTGGACACAAACCGTCCTTTGCCGGATTTGGGTAGTGTGAAAATCGAGGTCGTGGTTAGTGAATTTGGTTGGAATGTCGTCGGATTTATTTTTGGTGATTAATCGTATCGACAAGGGCGCTATTTGAATCGAGGTGGTGGTCGTTAGTTTTTGGGATTATGTTAATTATAAATTTAATGGAGTTAAAGAAATGGGAATTGATTAACACACTCATTGTTATTCAGACACTCAAACGCATAAACCCAGAAACAAAGATACGATAAACGTACAACCGATTAACGCACGATTTGAGTGCATAAATAAAAATCGGAGTTGCATAAATCATTAAATTTAAAGAAATAGATTTGGTTTTGATCGTAGTCAATTGTTATTTTAATTATTTATTTTTTAATGAAAAAGATTTTATGCTTTTAGTTTTTGTTGAGTTTTATTAAAAAAAAAATCAATAAAAATATGAGGTTGAAGGTGAAGTTGATAAAAGACAAATGCCCCCTCAATAATTTGAAAATGAGTGAAAAAAATAAAATAATTGAGTGAACGAAAAATGAACATAATCCGTAACATACATAAGCCACAATGATGTGACCTGGCGAAAAAAACCACACTGACTAAACATGTAAAACTCGACAAACCATAGTGACCATCGTGTAATTAACTCTAAAAGAAAAAGAAAACTTAGGTGTAAGGTACAAAGTTATATATAGCATGGTGGGTTGGCAGCTTTTGATAAAATAATCCGTGATTTGAATCATGCGGTTTTTAAAATGAGAATTCACAACCATGGTTTTGTGAGATAATAGGTAATCGTGATATTGCTTGAAAGATAATGTTTGCATACATGATAAATATATATGTGATACAATACGCCTAAACACAACAGCCTAAGCCTTTAATACTAATCTACTAACACTCTCTCGCAGCTTGAGCGGGAGACCGAACACTGTCGCCTCGAACTCAAAGAACAAGATGAAGGTAAACCTTGGTAAAATATCAAGATATCGAAACCGGTATGAACATGCGTAACTCGAACTTGACCAAGAGTAACCAAATTACTTAACAAAATGAATATCAATCTCAATGTGCTTTGTGCGTTGAT
>CM040238.1:12845340-12883503 GCA_022545495.1 Chrysanthemum lavandulifolium | reverse complement strand
GAAGTTTACACATAAAATTTCGTTAGGTAACTCAAGATTTAATTTTATTTAATGACAAAGATGTTGATATTGTTATTTAAATTTCACTATCGATATTATGTTGTACATACGTATGCAAGTTTAATAGCACATAATGAGTGTTGATAAAGTTAAAGTATACTTATTTTATAATAAGCGTTGATATTATGTTGATGTTTTATAAAATGTTTTCTAGATAACCTATATAAATAAATAAGAATTACATGAATCATTGTTATAAGACAATCGCTATATTTATTTTTATATTAAAGTAAACCGTGCTTATAATTTGATAGTTATATTCCGCTTTCGAAGAATTTTACCGTATTTAAAATGTAAACTCGTGTCCACGTAGGTTATTTTAAAATGAAATAATCGAGTCCTTATTGAACGATATAGTAAAAAAATTGATACTTATAATCTTATGAAATTTATATGTTGTTACTTTAAAACAACGTATACATTGTCTTTTTTAAGATATAAAGTTTTAAAGGTACAAAGTATAAGGGGGTATTTGTTTATAATCCAAAGTTATTAAAAAACATGGAGGTTTATAATAGGAGGAGAGTTATTTTACATACCAAACTTTTCTTACATACTAAGGGACTCATCTCCACCATTCATCTAAAAAGAAATCAATGGCTGAGATTAAAAGCATTTTATTATTTCACCTATTTTTTATAATTTATATATCTCTTAAACCGTTAATCGTTAAGCAAAAATAAATACACCATCGCGACGAGCATTTAATTATCTTTCTATAGGCGGGCAATTTGATATACTTTCGGAAAAAAAAAAAAAAAAAAAAAACATTTTTTCACGTTTTTCGTCTTTTTTTGTTTTTCTTCGAAACTGGAATTTGCATGAAATATCATATATGACTAATTTGAAGATCACATGTGATATTAGTGTTAAATCACATATGATATGTAATATCATATGTGATACTAGTGTTAAATCATATATGATAAATCACATATCATATACATATCATATATGATTTAACACTAACATCACATGTGGTATTCAAATTAGTGTTAAATCATATATGATTCTTTCATGCAAACTTCAGTAACGTAAAAAAGGAAAAAAAAAACTTAAAAAAAATGTGAAAAACACAACAAAAAAAAAATTGTCGAAAGTATATCAAAGTGACTATCTATAGAAAGATAATTAAATGCTCGTCGTGATAATATATTTTTTTTCGCTTGACGATTAACGGTTTGAAAGAAATTTATATTTGAAAAAAAAGGATGAAAATGAGTTTTTTTAATTGTTGAGATTTATCTCATCCATTAGATCTAATAAAAATGAATTGTGAAGATTGATCCCTTAGTATGTAAAAGATCTTTTGTCCTCAAATGATCTTAAATCTTATAATATTACACTTAACTCTATATAATTTTTAAAAATCAACCACTAAAGTTTTATTAATTACCTCCTCTTTTTAAGTTTTGTTTTCACAAATTTGACACCTATATTTTACGTGTTTTTTATCAACCAAATTTCTTCACCAAATTTATTAAAGTTTCAATTAAAATTAATTTAATTTTGACTTTTATTAACCAATCACATTACATGATTTTCTTTACGATGTAAATTGCGCTCTCTTATTGGCCCAATTTTTTTTTCAATAAAAAGGGTTTTTAAAAAACACTACTAAATGATGTAATTCTTTTATTATATAAAAGATTACTATTAATCTAATCTAATCATGATATTAGTATTTATAAATAATAACAAAAGTTGTTTAAAAAAACATAAAGCCTACAAAAAAAATATCAATTATATTGGAAATTCAAGTGGCATGAACCATTTATTAAAAAAAAATGCATATTACATGATTACCATTTTACCATTAAAAATTAGTTCATCATAAAGCAACCCGATTTAAATGGCAATTGCAAAGGTAGTTGATTCGAGGTTCTAAAGTTTTTTCAGCAAAGACAATCTTTTAATTCTATGATAAGGTTACGTTTAATCCAATACTCAATGTACACAAGTTGAAAAGAAATTTGATCATTTTCCCTACTCCAAGGTTTTTCCTTTGGGTTTTCTTGGAAAGGGTTTTTATTTTTTAATGAGGCAAACTTCCTGAGTCGACTTGCTCCCTTCGTGCTTTGGGTGGATGCGGCATGCTCGCTTGTTACCGGATTTTTCTTGTTTTATGCCTAGTTATGTGATGTAATATAGCTATGTTCATTGTGTTTATGGCCTGTCATAAACACTAATTTATCAAGCTTTTTGCTTGAGGTTAATGTGGTACCTCTATCACATTCCATTTGTACTTAACATTATTTTTGGTTATATATTTACCGGGGTGAAACCCTTTACCCAAAAAAAAAAGAAATTTGATCAAGTCTCATACATTGGCCATGATTCTTCACAAACATTAGATGGTATTGTTCATTGAGTTATGCTCCTATTAGTTAAGCCAAACATAGTAAACAAATTATTTTACCACTGGCACCAAATTACCAAATACACAACACATTAAAAACTCATTCTTCTTTAGTGGATTCATTTGCAATTGAGGATTCTCCGTTTGTTTTTGTGGCTGCATGATCAAATGGATGACCAAATTAACATCTGTTGCGGGCTCAGTGGTTTGTGTTGCAGCAGACTCAACAATGGTCTTAGCAGGTTGGGTTGCACTTAACTCGGCGGGTTGATCAGTAGTTGATGGATCAGGTGTAGTTTCGGGGGGGTTTGATAGTTCAAACTTTAACATACTTGCTCATAAACTTGAATTCCAGTCACACGTCGAGTTCAAATAAAGCAAGACCATGTCAACTATCAAGTCTTTCTCTTCAAAAGACATTTTCGCAAGAGCTTTGCTAGCATCTTTTTCGTTAAACAATGCATAAGGATCACCTGATCCATAAAACATATTGTAAATTAATACTCAAACGATCAGCACAAAATACTTCTTTTTTCTTCACTTCTTTCAGACTTAACAATAGGCACAATGCAATTTTTTTAATGCTAATTGCTAAAGTAATAAAAATATAGAAGGTGCAGCCTAAGAACGTCCGCAATGCAAGAGTTTTACAAAGACTTTTTACTACTTTAAAAAGCTTTTTAATGACTTTCTACTATTGCATAATATAGCTTTTCAAATAGTTTTACTCAAAAGCTTATAATTCTGCAACTGATGAAAGCATGGATTTTGTAATTAATGCTACATTGTTTTAGCATTATTTTAATGTACTTTTTTATTTCAAAAATCTTTTGTATTTTTGGCATTGGAGCAAGTTTTAATAATAGGTTAATGATACAAATACATTAATTAAAAAGCTTGTCTGTTAAATGCATCAAGTCTTTAAAGATTTAATGCATTGTAGATGCTCTAATAGAGCAGTTCACTTGTAAAAATGAGTAGAAAATTTTCTTAGTAAAAACTACACAACCCATTATCTTTAAAAAGAAAGAAAACATACATTGTAAGAGACTAGGCGAGTACCCGTGCATAGCAACGGAGGTTCATAGCGGCAGGCAATTAACGATATATAATATTGTGGCAAGTGTTTCGTTTCACGTTTAAAATAGAACGTGAAAAGATTAAAATGTAAACCTTCTCTTTGCCAACAAATCTGTCAATCAACATATCATTAATGTTGTCACATGTTTTAGACGAGTACCCGTGTATAGAAAAGGAATTTTATGGCGGCAAAATAATTATAATTACGGTATTGTGGTTATTCATTTTAATCAACTCATACTAACACACTAATAAAAAATTGTAATATGGTGTATAATATAATAGATTTTCTAGATGAATTTTTATAAATTATTAATTAATGTTGGGAACTTGGAATCAAATACAAGAAAAATATTCTTTTCATTTAGAAACTCATTTTTTAAGAAAGTCGTCATGCATTTTTGTAAGATATAGGATTTCATAAACACACTAAACCATAATCTAAGTTGGCGTATAAAAGTGTTAGAGAGAGAAATGGAAGAGAGTTGGGAACTATGTGAAACAAAGAAAAATAGTATTGAAGCTCCAACCCTCTACCTTGGGAGGTAGAGGGTATTTATAGTGTCTTACAAATAAACGCCACCTACGGGTTGTGGATCGTGCATACAGTGGGTAAAGACCGTCAGTCCTCCACGGTGTTACTTAACAAACTACTAACTAACATATCATAACTACGACTACGAGCTTTCTATTGAATGCTTATACTTGAGGTGACCGACTCTTTAACGATCGAATTTTCTAATTCCTAACAATCTCCCCAAGGAGGTCACCTCAATTTACAATGATTACAAACAGATATTACATTAGATTGTTCTAGGATTCATGATTAAGTCCTTTGCTCAAGAGCTCGTAGTCTTTGAATCTTCATTATTGCATGTTTGGGAATTCCAAGTGGAGGTCTTTAATCGATCCACGTGAGAATGATTGTTGAGCACGCTTTGAGATCATCGGTCATATTACATCTCGACTCTTCCTTTGTGATGTTGGTATTATGTGATGTTGTGACTTTTGGACCGACATGCTCACATTCGGATCATGATTTCTTTTTATCAAAGTAGCGGAAGCTTCGTTGATTCATGATATTGGCGCGTAGCGAAGCATGAAGTCAAAATATCGAGTCATTGATGCACTAATCATGATTTCTTTTAGAGATGAATGTGTTGTGTGAGCATGCGGCTATGGATTGACCGCTTCATTCGATCACCGCAAACGTAGGGAGTACCGCATACAACATTAGCAATAAAGCGCACGAAAGTGTCTTTGATCACTTTCGATGAATTGAGGTACACGGCCCACGGTTCCCCGTTGATCAAGACAAGCATCGCCGTGATCGGTATAATTCAAGAATTTCCTTGACGTGGTTTCGCAATGCTCTAGCCGTTCTCAAACCGAACATCTCAAAGAAGACAACACGGAGTGAGTGAACCAATGAAACGAGATTCACCGATTGATGAAAAGAGATTTGAAAAACAATCGTGTATTGCTCAATAGAAATTGTTTTGCAATACAACGAAGGTTTTAATGAAAATCAATTATCTATCAAAACACCTTTTATTTTGAGAAATAAGTACACAGTCGACGTGCTAAAGAAAAGATTTTTTTAAGCACAACGACCGGTTTTTCAAAGGTATCCGTCAATCCATAACCTGAACCAGGATAGATTCAAAAGATTGAATCGCCCCATTGTTTCTGTTCAGTTGTCACATGATTGATCTATTGAATAGACCTCACATGCCACCTACCAGAGCTTGTTAGATGTTGGCTCCGAAGGCTTTCCATCTTCATTGTGAATATTTTGCATATCACTCGGATGTTACGCAATACCACAAGGATAATGCATAGGACTCAAGATATAATCTCTCTTTCCACATTGTGTGAAAACAGAAAGTCTTCATTGAAAATGTCCTAATGAGATTTATTGATGATCTCGAGGCTCTAGACTCAATTTGTGCATATTTGGTTCTGTCTTGGGAGACTAGGGAGAGGGTCTCTTCTTCAATATCAACAATCTCTAAGAGAAAGTCGATAGATTATGTAGGTTCCCGTGAGAATGAAACAAGCCCTTTTAAGAGGAACTTGAGTGGTTTGGGAAGTTGTAGTGCGAGCATCACCGGGTCCATGACGTCTTGTCTTCAATACCGATGTTACCATCGTAGCATATGAATTGTACCCGGTTTACGCCTATGGTTGAATAAATGGAGGGCTATTTCTTTTCACCCTTTTCTAATTCAATTATTTTCATTCTTCAACCCTTGATTACCGAGACTTCATAGCTAGAACATTGTTGGGTTTGTTCCAAGACTAGCTCTGCCTCACCGCACTTTTCCATATCTCATTTTCTCCTTTTATCATCATACCTAATGACTTCTACACTAACTAGTGGATTGTCCTGGTAGATCCCCGGTTACAGCGGATCATGGGACCATAACCTAACCTTATCATCCTTATATCACCATGCATAAAGTAGGATTGGTCGGTCTTTTGGTGTAGTTCTTCCATCTTGAAACCAATTGAAAACCATTTGAAAATCAATCAAGATACTTGTGATCTAAAATCAAAGCATTTTGTATCTCAATTGTTTGATAATTTTAGAAATACTCCCCCTCAACATATGCATATAATTCAGAAATTGTTTTAGCATATGGAGGCAAGAGATCTTTGAAATCGTTAGATTAAGAATGACAGGTCCAATCTTTTGATTAACATTTTCTAAAATGATCATCATCACTTCCCAATCAATTTACTTTAGATACAACATTTTGAGGAAGGCTGAGGTTTTCAAAGGTTTGCTCCCTCTTAATATGTGCCTTGAAATATGAAAGAGTTTGCACATATTAGAGGGAACCTGCACTTAGAGACAATTCATTCACGATTCAATAATTTGAGGTTTAAAATAGATGCTCCCCCTCAACATGTGCATGGAAAATTTGAAATCGTTTGTCACATGTGGGGAGGAGAGCTTGTACACCCTTATAAAACCATTTATCGAAATATCAGTTTAAATCTAATTTAAATCACAAATTCTCCCCCGATCACAATTTTCAAATCATTTGAGATTTGTGATCTCTTGTAGATTTAAATTGATTTTGAAAGATTTTAAGGAGAATTGTGACTTGATTATGAAAACGTTTTAACTGATAAGGATCAAATTTTGAGACTTTAGACTCCAAAGATTAAACATGCTTGAATATCTTTTGAAAACTTAATAATAACCACGGTCTGGTACCATTGTTTGAAAAATACACTTTTTAATTTAATTGAAAATCCTTCTCCCTCAATCAATGACATAAGTTGTTGATTGAGATAGATATTTATGACAAGCTGTTAAGTATGGATGATTTTCAAAAATAGAGTCCAAGTAATTTTCAAAGCAATTAGTTTTCATTAGATAGTAAGAAATTGTATTTATAGAATCGAGCATGAGATTTGAAAAACCGGATAAAGCATGGCTCGTTCTTTCTTTGAAAACGGGTTACTTCTCGAAATAACAATAAACCACTATTTTTCTCCGCCTCTTTTTTTTTTTTTTTTTTTTAAACAAAAACTATATGCATTCGAAGAACATCTAAAAACCCGTGACATTCTTTGAATGTCAGCACAAAGTCCGTAGATGATATCGAATAAGGAAAAACATGACATAATAACAATATTTTTGGAATTTTTCAAGATTTTCTAATATATATTTTTTTTTTTGAGGGTTTTTCAAGTTTTTTATTTTGCTTTTTGAATAAATATATACAAGAGATAGATGAATAAAGACCTTTACTCCTCGTCCTCCTCTTGAAGATGCTTGAGTGTTTCCGGTTGTAAACTCTTTAGACCAAGACGTGGAAGGATAAACTCAAAGCGTTCTCTAGGAGGAGCTTTAGTGAAGATGTCTGCTAACCGGTATTCGGTCCTCACAAAATAGAGTTCCACCACACCTTTTTCCACTTGTTCCCCGATGAAATGATGTCGAATGTCGATATGCTTTGCTCTTGAGTGTTGAACGTTGTTGCATGAGAGAGCAATAGCACTTTTATTATCACAAGACAGAGGATTTTGTTGAATTCAAAGCCATAGTCGATAATTGGGATCTCATCCATAGGATTTGAGCACAACAAGATGACATGGCTATGTATTCACCTCAGAGGAAATAGAAGTACTCATTTACTTCTTTGAAGACCACTCACAAGCTTATCACCCAAAATCGAGCACCTCGAGACGTATTTCGACGTGTATCTTGACAACTGCATGATCGACATCCGGATAGGCGATTAGTGACATACCGTTGTCCTTCGGGTACCATAGTCCCATATTGATGGTTCCTTGGAGATACCGAAGACCCGTTTAACCGCTTCAAGGTGCTTTTTAGTAGGCTTAGGCGATACCTAGCACACATGCACACAATGACAGGATGTCGGTCTACTAGTCGTGAGGTACATCAGGATCCAATCATACTACTATATTTCGTTTGATCTATCATGATCCCCGAGTGGTCCTCATCCGACTTGGTTCGTTCAATCATGGGGGTGTCAACAGGTCACTAGAATCAAATCCAAATTTCTTTAACATCTCATTTGCATATTTAGATTGATTAATAAAATGCCTCCGGACTTTGTGAAATTTGTAATCCCAAGAAAATGACATTTGTCCCATCATTGACATTTGAAATTTGGAACCCATTTCATTTGAAAACGATCACATTCATTGGGGTCGGTCGAGGCAAATATGATATCATCAACATATATTTGAACGTGAATTAAATGTTTGCTCGACTTTACGGTGAACAACGTTGGATCAACTGCTCCTTTGTGAATCCGGTAGATAGAAGAAACTTTGATAGCGTATCATACCATGCCCTCGGAGCTTGCTTTAAACCATAAAGAGCCTTCTTCAAACGATAAACATGAGTAGGATGCTCGGATTTACAAAGCCTTCGGGTTGGTCGACGTGAGACGACCTCTTTAAGATCTCCGTTAAGAAATGCGGTTTTAACGTCCATCGATAAACAACCATGTTCTTGCTAGCAAAGATTAGCCAAAAAGATTCGATCGCCTCGACACGAGCAACTGGAACAAAATATTCCTCAAAGTCTATCCCTTCTTCTTGACGATAACCTTTAGCCACTAACCTAGCCTTATTTTTCAAAACATCACCATGCTCATCAAGCTTCACTTTGAAGATCCACTTAAGTGCAATGATCATAGCACAACTGAGTCGGTACTAATTCCCATACATCTAATCGATCAAACTCATGAATTTCATCTTGCATGGCATTGAACCAAATTGTCTTCATTCATAGCGGTTTAACATCTTTTGGTTCGATCTTTGAGAGTACGGAGTTAAAGAAGCACCATAAGGCATCGTGTAAAAGTCGTTTACAGTGGATCTTGGACGAGAAGGGTTTCAATGATGTTATCCAATGGGTGATCATGTGTCCATTTTCTAAGATGTTCATGTGGTTGTGGTTGTGGAACCAAGTAGCAGAGTCGATGTCTCCCGATGAAGATGGTTCGATGATGATTCAGAGCAAATATATTTTCAAATGGAGCATCTTTGGGAGTAGCAAAGGGATTAACTTCATCCTGTGAATCGAAGCATTTCCATGATGTACATTGGATGATTGAAGATTTGTTGATGAAAGCAGTTGATCGCCAGCAGCGCTTCTTGGCTTAATGACATAGAAGCGGAAGGATTGACTTCATTGACAGAGATAGAAGCGACCTATGTTGAAGGAGTTGACAATTCAATAGCAATTGGCTCACAGTCTTCATCAAACATAGGATCAAACAATCTCTTCAAATCATCTTCAGATGGAGGTACATATGGAGTTGCTGGAGAAGAGTTTGGTACAAGAGATGAACCAATGGGACTGTTTTGAAGTGTGGGTCCTGAATTGGATTGTCCAGAAGCCATTTGACCGGTCAGCTCATCAAACGTAACGTGAATAGTTTCCATGATATTTCGGGTCCTCTTGTTGTAGATTCGGTATCCTTTTATGTTTGGTGCATATCCTACAAAAACTCCAATGTCTGCCTTAGCTCTTAGTTTACCTAAATCTTGACCATCATTCGTAGGATAGCACAAAGCATCAAATACGCGAAGGAATGAGAGATTAGGTTTTCTGTTGTGAACAAGTTCATATGGAGTTTTTCCATGAACAGTGTGAATCAAGGATCGATTTTGTGTGTAGCATGCAGTGGCAATGGCTTCACCCCAGAGAAACATTGGAACCTTTGAGTAATCAAGATTGTTCTTGTGGCTTCCACAAGAGTTCAATTCGTCTTTCAACTACACCGCTCGTTGAGGAGATCGTGGAACACTTCTTTGATGACCGATTCCACACTTTCATAAAATTCACTAAGTTGTTTGTTAACAAACTCGGTTCCATTGTCATTCGGATGATTCGACGGTTTTGTTAAGACGAACTCGCAATTTGTTTGATGATGATATCGGAGTTTCATCCTTTGTCCTTAAGAACTTGACCTGTGAATCTAGAGTAATCATCAACCACAACTAACACATATTGCTTCCCAAAGATATTTTGCACTCTCATGGGTCCACATAAGTCCATGTGAATTGTATGAAGAACTTCGTAATGAGTTTGTAGGCTTGGGTTTATGGGCATACTTCTTGCTTTTTCCCAATTGGCATCTTGAACAAAGATGATCCTTTTCATACTTAAGTCTAGGTAAACCTACAACCAAGTCCTTCTGGAGAGATCATTAATGGTGCCAAGTTCAAGTGATTGAGACGACGATGCCATAACCATGACTTTGTTTTTGAAGCCTTTGACAACAAGCAAATTGGAGAAGACTTCATCATATCATCGATAGAGATGGTGTATAGATTTGAACCACGTGTTCCTCTTAAAAGTTCCTTACCATCAAGTTCTCTAACGAAGCGGTATGTTTTCAAGGCTACTTCTAGATCGTAATCGCAGAATTGACCAACAGAGAACAAGTTATGACCAAGACCTTCCATATAATACACTCGGAGATAACACTTTCACCAACAAAATAATCTCCATAGCCCATAATTGCACCGAAATGATCGTTTCCAAATCTAATGATCCCGATGAATTTGCTCACGGTTCATGAGCATGACCGGTTTCAAATATATGCTTGGAACACTGAGTCCGGTACCACGTAGCGATTTGAACGATCTGCAGTTGAACACAGAACAAGAATGGATAATGGATAATTGGGATCCCCATGCAAGAATGGGTTCCATTTGGTTAGTAACAAATGATTGGAACACCCACATCGTAAATAGAAACATTCATATCGGAAATAGAAGCAATGGAATCATTATGAATAGATGCGGTACTAGTGTCCGATTTGCCCTATTCAAAGTATGTTCACTTAAGGGAATATTTCTACCGAGAGGCATCTATTTTTTAGGGCATTGTCGATTAACCTTATGGCCAACAGTATCCATTGATAACCTATCTTACTAAATGTTCTTCCTGTGGGCTTCCTTGTTTTCTAACTTTCTTTCGCCTTTGCCTTTTTGCCTTCTTAGCATGATATTTTGCATTAACACTATTGATGGGATATGACACATTAGACAAAGCATTCACACCACATTCATGATTAGTAATCGAATTCAAGCAAGACATCATTACAAGGTTTGCAAATAGTATCGAATTCAATTAATTACAAGACGCCTACGGCTAATACTAGAATCAACACGATTCGTTTTATTCGACTCAAACTTAAAGTTCCTAGGTTGATCTTCTACTTTCTTCCAATGCACATTCTTAGCTTGAGGTCCTATCATTCCTTGTATTGTCTTGAGACTTTGACATGCTCGCTTTAATGTCATTGTTACTCTGTAGAGGAATGGGAACATTAGTTGGTTTTGCTAATTTATGCATTTCTGCTTAGATGTTTGGGTTACGAACTATTTGAAGGCACATTAAAGTTCACTCTTAACAAAGAGAAGTGCTGGGATTTGAACTCCTAGAGGGCACACTCGACTTCACATTCTTAGCACTAACAGATTTGGAATCGGAACTACTTGAAGGCACACTAAGTTTCACGTTCATAACATTTGGCATTGAATGACTTGCATGCTTGGCACTAGGCATTGAACAAGGTATCAAGGAATTAACTTGCTCACCTAAGGTTTTAGGGCATATTGTAATTAAGCATTCTAGAAGTTCTTGAGATTGTTTGGCATATAAGCATGCATGACCAATTGCATTATCAAGTGGTTTCTCTAACTTATCCTCTTCTACAATCTCACGGAGACATTCTAGGTCGTCTTAAGATATGAGAAATATGTTTGAATTGCCGGTTTGTTATTCCTAAGATGAGGAGGAACATCTTTCATGAACAAAGCATATTTATTACGTAAATGCCCCTTTGAAGTACCATTCTCCCCATTGGTCATTGGCATTTTCCATTTTACCGACTCTTAAGATTCTCAATTTCCTTTTGCAATGAGGTTATTTTTTGTTATGTTAGGTCACCATTCTATCACATCAATATGTATTTCTAGAGAGAAAGTTTTAGTGAGAGAAAGTGGAAGGAACTAATGAATGATTAATGAAATGATAATTGCAATTAGAACCAACAACCTCTCCTTCTAGGGAGGGGTATTTATAGTGTTTACATAAGTAGGGTGTTTCCCTTGGTTCTAGAAGAACCTTCTATCACGACTCATGGGCTTACTACATGAGTCGTGAGATTAATTACAAACATTTATAAACCATATTTATTAACGACCTATTACAAATGAAATGACCTACACTTTATAATAAAACATGTTCCTAACAATCTCCCCCTAAGGGTTGGTCATCATTTGTTGTCTTGCTTAAGTAGTTCGACATCTTGAACTTCTTTGGCGTTCATAGCTTGTGACGTCTTTGATTCTTTGCAGCTTTGTTCTTTGTTCTTGTTGTTGTGATCAGTTGTGAAATCTGCCTTTTATCAACATCTTTGTTGTTAGTGTTGAAAGTATTTTCTAGCATGCTCATACTTCTGGTGAAGTTTTTGATTCATACATTTGAAGCTCTCATTCTTTAACTTTGATCTTTGTCTCATAACTTTGCAGATTCTTTGACTTTGGCGTAGAATCTTTCTGAACTTTGCTTTGCTTAGATCTTAGATGAGAATGTCTTTATGATGTTGGTATGAGCATGTGGAACAAATATGTTGATGATAATGATGATGTGGAACAAATATGTTGATGATAATGATGGTGGTAATGGTCTTTATGGAACTTCTGGTCTTTATGAGTACCTACATGGAAACAGTTAGCAATAATGTTCCCGGCACTTATAGGTTTGGATTTTGAGATCGTAAACAGCATAGTGTGAGAACTTTCTCTAATCCTTGCCAAGGCCATTCCTAAAATTGTATATTCTCGAAAGAGATTAACAATCCAGATGAGCCGCTGAAGTATACCGAAATATCACTCCACGACTGTAGACCGTTTGAAACCACCAAGCGTAACCCGTAAAGGATTACCGAGGAGACCTGCTGTCAGGGCTGTTTGATGTTGACCCTGGCAGGAATTTCCATTCAATCACTGAGGATCATAATTGTGAATCCTCATAAATGTTCTGGCAGATTGCTAAGATCTGCGTAGGACTCTGGAACATGTCACTTGTGTCCTCATTGTTTGAACAATCAAGTGATGAAATATTAGGTGTTCCTAAGAGAACTTTTGATGAATCTCAAGGCTCTAGACTCGATTAGTGCACTTTGATTTTCTTAAGCGGAGACTAGGGAGAGGGTCTCCTTCTTCAATGCCAACAATCTCTAAGAGAGAGTCGATAGATTTCGTAGGGTTCCCTGTGAGAATGAAACAAACTCTTTTGAGAGAACTTGAGTGGCTTAGAAGGTTTAGTGCATTGCGTCACTGGGTCCATGATGACTTTGTCTTCAATACCGATGTCATCTTGTGACAACCAGTAGTATATGAATTTAACCCGTGTATCGCCCTAAGTTGAATAATTTGGAGGCTATTTCTTTTCACCCTTTTCTTTAACTTTTCTTTTTAATTCTTCAACTCCTTCTTTCTCCGATTCTCATTTTCTCCTTTTTCAATCATACCTAAGGACTTCTAAATACTAACTATTTGTGGTGTCCTTGGGTAGATTCCTCCGGCTCTGGCGGATCATAGGACGTTTATTCCTAAACTTAGTCACCTTTTAACTCCATGACTATCCTATGTTGCCACAAAACTTTTTCCTTGAAGATCTCTCAAGATGTTTATGATGAAAAACATGTTTTGGTAACACCTTGAGAGTTTTTTTGGTTTTTCAGAAATACTCCCCCTCCGCATGTGCTTATGAGTTTTGGTGAAATCTGCATAGAGAGGTAGAGCCCGTGACTTTGAATTGATCGACTCTTGATAGACAATTCCCGCGAGACACGATTACGTTGTCTAGTTAAAGAGTTCCATTATCAGCTTTTAGGTGACAACTAGCTCTAATAACTACCTTGAAGATGTAAACTCTCCTTGAAAAAGGATGTTAGACCCGTCAAAGTTCATGTCAATCAAGAGTGTCTCGGATTGTTACATTCTACTAAGACAAGTTTTATTGGAAACAAGTCTTTTCGATTACTGACATTTCTAAGTTCGTCAATTCATTGGTGAGATCTGAGTCGAGCACATGATGAGATTCCATAACTTCCTGATCAATAATTTTAATCACATTTCTCCCCCTCAAAAATAGCATATGTATGTTGTTTTTGAAAAACTTGTTGATTAAAATATGCTTTTTGAGGTGTTTGAAATTCCTTTGAGAAGAAACGAATTTCAAGAACAGTTTTTTTTTAACAAAGATTTTGTGTTGCAAACAATTAAGAAGCTTTCGCTCCTTGTTTAGGAATATTGCACTGAGGCGTACAAAAGGGTCCTTTCTTTTGAAAATCGAAATTTGTTGCGAATCACAGTGCCTTTAGCGTCTATTTTGTTTTTCAAATTCATTTCAGCTTGATAACATAGACCCAATCAAGTTTCTCAACAAATTCCCTGACATCAAGACTTTTAAACTGATTCATCTTGAGAAACCGTAAGAGATTAACTGCAATTCTCAACAATCTTCCCAATCCGCACTGCATATCTTTAGCAGCTTCTCCATACACTTCCTTTTGGTAAAGTTTCTGAATCAGCTTCCCCCCAAACTGACAACCATCTTCATCAGATTCAACAATTTGATGTATTTAACATGTCTTCTAACTTTTTACAGTTTTAAGTGCATATCAAAATTTGTAGATGAACAGTAAACCACACCAAGCAAATCTGAATTGTCACGTAATCACAGCTATGTATAATGCGGAAAATTCGTTCGGGGGTAACATGCAAGAAATCTACAAGATCTTCTCACGTATGCAGACGCTTCACACCAAACAAACCTTGAGAGATGAAATAATACTACTTCCCCCTGATTGTTGCAGTATATCGGAATAATAATCGACTGTGTATATGCGAATACTCGATAAAATGATCGTGTTCGAGGCATCATAATACAGTTAAAGCATCATATGTAGGTAACTTCACACAAAATAACCCATTGAAAGTTGAAACGATAACACCGAAGTAAGACGTTTGAACTACGTATCATCTCATTTCTTCCCCCTGATTGTAGAAACTCGTGAAGGGAAAGAGTTTTCGCAAAGAAGGCAAAGAAAGCACATGACATATACTCTCTCTTCCCCCCGATGTTTTCGATGAATCGAAACATACACCACGTATGTTGATGATGAAATCGGAGACAGCGTAACCGTGTATGTTCAATTAAACGAACAAGTGTGAAGTACCAGAATCCCGTGATAATCATCTGCTGATAAAACTTCTCTACTCATTTATTTAGTTGATCATCAACTGTGTCATTGTAGTTGGAAACAGTTTGATCTACAGTTATCAGAGATTCGATTGAAGGTGCATCTCCAGCAACGGTTGTTGTTGTAGATTCAGGGTGTATCTAGAATTAGAATATGATCAGGTTGTGCAGCGGAAACATTAGATACAACTGAAGCACGGCTTTCTAAAGAATCTCCAAACAGTGGAGCAAAACAAAGTTTCCAATTCTTGACGATTTAGTACAATGGTGATGCAGCTGATGGATCATTATGTTTTAGACAGTGAGAAACGGGTCCTAAGTTGTTGTACTTAGAAGCCATTGCTATTGTACATGTAAAGAAAATAGGAGGGGGCAAGATAGAAGAAACATGGATCCCCAGGGGTAACTGGGTTCCAGATGTTAGAAGCATAAAGATGTAGTGTCAATTATCTTCTTGACACCTGAACACACTGTTTTGTTGCAAATGTTTAATATCTTGCCTGTAGGAATCCACCTAAGACCAACAGTTTTTAAATTTCTACCTGTGGGTATCCACCTAAGATTAGATCTAGGAAATGCTGAAACTTCTTTTGGAAAGAGTCTTTGTCCTATATTGATCCACCTATTAGGTTTCCAAAGTTTGTTTCTCAATTCAACGGGTCTATTTCGAATTGTATGTTGACTACACTTAGGTCTGTTCTGCAATACACTAGAAGGCATCACACGAGGTCGTGAACCTAAGATTCCATCCTTTTGGAGTAGTGCCCTTTTCCTAGCCTTTTCTAGATCATAGTTCTTGTACGTGTCATTTGAATCATATGAATTTTTAATTTTAATGCTCGGTTTAGACACAGTGTTCGAACTAATCCTAGACGGGCCAGTTGCAATTACTTGTTGAGGTTTAACAGATTTAACAGAAACAGAAGCATTTTTCTCAGGCCAGGAATGTGGAGTGACTGGATTTGACAAATGATTATTCTCAACAACTTGGGAGGAAAACCGTGGTTTTGAAGATTTTGATCGTTCAGATTTAAAAGCAGTTGGTTGTCTAACTACTGATTGGTTTCGATTGGTTGTAGTGACGATTTCCCAAGATTGTTGGTTTTGTAAACTTAGTATCCACACTCTTGCCAGTTAATCTTCTCAATTTGTTTTGTAACGCAACATGCATAAGCCCTTTGCTTGAATTTGAGCCTTTAAATGCTCATTTTCTTTTACTAATGTATCCACAATTACTTTGCATTTTAAGTTCAAGAGATTTGCAATGTGTCTCTAGTTTTGAAAAATCTTTTGAAATTGAGCAATGGTCTTTTGAGAAGAATGTTTTCGATTCAAGAATTTGATTTGTGATTGGTTGTATTGTTTGCAACTAAGGGCTCAGACATGAAACAGTTGTCCGGACATTGTTCAACATGCTGGTCAACCTCTCCTTCATTTCTGAATTCAGGTTGCTCAGTTTGTTTCGCATTTGCAAGCAGAGTATGAACATCAATAGATTGTACCTCAACCATCTGTTCTTTGTCAAAGGTAGGCTCTGTGTCATAGGTGGGAGTGATATCTTCCTCAACCATTTGTTCTTTGTCAAAGGTTGGCTCTGTGTCATAGGTGGGAACGGTGTCTTCCTCAACCATTTGTTCTTCGTCAAAGTTGGGCTCGGTGTCATAGTTGGATACAATATCTTCCCTAGATCTGTCTTTGTCATCACCTTTTCCAATGCTACAATCTCATTGTCCCAGACACCGACATTTTCGGATTCTCATCATTCCTTCCTTGTACATCAAGTCTTTCACCTTGCACGAATGCTTGATTTCGGGTATCAGATGAAGTCTGACTCTTTGAATTCTTAAATTGTGAGAACATCTTAGTCAGTAACATCATTCCTTTGTTTAATTCCACAAATGGATCTTCAGAATCATCAGTAGCAAGGTTTGGTGAAGAAGGTTTTAAGCAGTAGATGGAAGGTGAGGAGATTTGTGAAAGCATTAGAGACATTGATATAGTGAATTTTAAGTTTTCCTCCAAAAATAATTATGAAAAATTCTCTCCCCCAAAATTTGAAATTCACTATAAAATGAAATTTTAATTTTAGAAGAAAATCTTGAGTTTTGAAAATTTTACATAAAATTTGACCGAAAAATTAATTTAGGCCCAAAATTTGAATTTTGACCAAAATTTACAGATTAAACCAAAATTTGAATTTCGTAAAAATTGAAAATTTAGTCTCCCCATAAATTAAATTTTACTCAAATTTTCCGCCAAAAATCTTTTTTTATGGGGTTGTTAATGAAATTTGTGTTGATGGATCTTTAAGGATAATTAAGGTTAAGGTTGTTTAAGTTTAGGTAGATGAGTAGCGGAAATCCAAACTCATGAGAAAAGAAACTCATGAGAAGAAACTCAGAAGAAACTCATGAAGAAACTTGCAGAAGAAACTCGCAGAAGAAACTCGCAGAGAGAAACTTCGCCAAAAAGAAATTCGCCAAAAGAAACTGCAAAAATTTACGGAATTTGCTAACTCGCAAATATTCAAACCGAAATCTAACTTGCAAATCTAAAATTCCAAACTATTTGAAATTCAAAGAGAAACTCATGAGAACTTCAAAAGAAACTCATGAAGTTCAAGAAACTCGCAGAACTTCAAAAGAAACTCGCAGAAATTCAAAAGAAACTCGCAGAACTTCAACAGAAACTCGCAGAACTTCAAAAGAAACTCGCAGAACTTCAACAGAAACTCGCAGAAGTTCAAGAAACTCACATAACGTCAAAAGAAACTCGCAGAACTTCAAAAGAAACTCGCAGAACTTCAACAAAAAATTCCAAACTCGCAGAAATTCAAAGAAACTCGCAGAAATTCATCAAAACTCATGAAACACGTATTCGGTCCAAAAGTCCATAAATTTCAATCTAAAAACGTTTTAAGTACGGATTTCTATTAAATCTAATCAATATTAACCTAAACTATCCTTGGCTCTCGATACCACTTGTTAGGTCACCATCCTATCACATCAATATGTATTTTTAGAGAGAAAGTTTTAGTGAGAGAAAGTGGAAGGAACTAATGAATGATTAATGAAATGATAATTGCAATTAGAACCAACAACCCTCTCCCTCTAGGAGGGGTATTTATAGTGTTTACATAAGTAGGGTGTTTCCCTTGGTTCTAGAAGAACCTTCTATCACAGCTCATGGGCTTACTACATGAGCTGTGAGATTAATTACAAACATTTATAAACCATATTTATTAACGACCTATTACAAATGAAATGACCTACACTTTATAATAAAACATGTTCCTAACACGTTATTTTTGTTACGAGTGACTTTAATTGACTCAAATAACTCATTGAAATGACGTTTAACCTTTTCATTTTCTTTTAGAAAACTTTCATTTTCCTTTTGTAAGGCATTAACCAAGTTTTGAAGATGAAAATTTTGAGAATTCGAGAATCTAAAGGAGGAGGCATTTGGGAGCCAGTCATATTGTTCTTTTCACCCTTTAATTGAGAGATTTGGGCTTTCAACTTTCGATCGTGTTACGGTGAGCTTGAATCGCTCGTCACGTTTGTTTAGTTCAAAAGCGCATCAAACTCGGAACATCCGAGGATATCTTGATGTTTGAGGTTTTAACATTTTCTTTAAGATGTTGATATTTTAGTTGCAAGTCAAAATGTTCAACTTCTAGCTTAGAAAATGTTTTACCAAATTATCGTGATCATCTGTTCAATTTTATCACTTAGTTTAGAGTTTTTGATTTCAAGTTCAATGACACGATCATGGGAGACTTTCAGCGCAGCAGATAATTCATGAAATTGAGAAGCGATAATAGAGCAATTAGTAGCGATATAAAACACATCTTGAGAGATACATTCAGAGATTAGATTCTCATTTAAGGTATGCAAGTTCTTCCTCTCAATTTTATTATATTTTAATGCCCGCTCATAGTCACTAACTTCAATTATCTTTTGTTTGTTCAAAACCCCTTTCCCCTTCAGTTATCTCAGTGGGTGTGATTCTTTTCTTACAAGTTTTCTCAAAATCAACAAATAATTGAAAGATCACATATTGACTTATTAAGGTCTTGCTCTTAGTGGCAATAGTTCTAGGAACTAAATGCATTGGTGTATTGGGAGGATACACGGTCATTGCAGAGCATTCTCCTAAGGGAGGGTTTGTTTCAACAATAATTTTAGCTTTTGCTTATCTAAGTCCTTTTCCAAAACACTTGTTCGGTGTTAACAAAGTTTGAGGCTTAAACTTGTTTAAGGAAATCCAATTTTCCTTTTGTAATCATTGGGTTTGATCATTATGTTATTCTTTTTACATTCGGGATCATCTAGCTTCTTATTCATTTCTCCCTAGATGCATCATCTAATTTTCTATCTTCCTCGGTGCACTCAAGCAACTAGGTTTACATCTAGGCTTAAGGATTTCATTACCATCATAAATTACATTTTGAGTGCTTTAGCTATCTTTCCGTACTCGGGGTTGGGTTTATCTATGATGGGAACACTATGCTTATCGCTTAAAACTCTATGCTTAGTGACCATGTGAGCGTTTGAATGGTATTCCTTGTCGCATACAACTTATTTTCAAGCTTGTTTTCAAGGTTTTAGATTAAAAAATCATTCAAAAGTTTTGATTCCTTAGCACGTAATTCTTGCTTAAGCATTTTAACATTTTCTTGAAGTTCTTGTTTTTGCTTAGCGCTTTAGAAAGCTTTTCTTGTAAGGAGGTTAACTCTTGTTTTAATACTTCTACTCTAAACTTACTTTGTCTAATAGTTTTACGCATTTGGTCATCCATCTCCCGCTTTCACGAGTGGTTAACTCAAACTTAGCTCGTTGTTCATAAATAGCAACACGTTCTTTATAAGCATTAAGTTCGGAGATAACGAGAATCATCGAGGGACACATGCGGTGTATTCATCAAAACATAGTCATTGTTGATCAGAAGATGCATCACTTGGTACAACTTCACTTTCACTTAGTTTCACATATTGATCATATGGGACAACATTGATATTACCCATATTTTCAATATTTGATTCAATAGTTTCATTGTTTGTACTTTGTCATGCATCTTTTGCACATCGACATCATCGTATAGTTTTAATACCTCGAGATGAGTTTGTCTTTGGATGGGCCAGCTTGTGGTGAAGATGAGACCTTAGTAGATACCATTGGAGAAATGCTAGCCATGAAAATGGTTTGTGCGATGGGTTCTTCATCAACATCGAGTCGTATGCATCACAATCGCCTACTTGAAAGGCATTCGATGATTGTGGCCTATCTCCTGAATTGGTCGCTCATCCACATCTGCATCATAGGTCTTGGCATTGCCTCGAAGAAACAACAACTCCTCTTCATCCAAAGCGGCACCATTATCCCGAGCTTGTACAAGCAACATCTTATCTCAAGTATTTTGCATTACAGAGCGTTTTGGAGATGTGCAGTTCCTAGCAATGTGTCCTTCACCACCACAGTTGTAGCATTTGATTGGTTTAGCTTGTCCTTGATTTCCATTCCTTCCCGATTTTGATTTGCTAAATATCCTCTACCGCTCCACCTCTTCATTGTTCGTCTCGCCTTTCTAGAACCCATTTGCACCATAACCTTCCCATCTCGGCGGTGGCTTGATTGTGTGGATTGGATGCGATTCGAGATTGTTGTTGGTGTGTGGAAGAGAGTTCATGTTTTGACTAATCGGAGAGCGGTTGATTAATGAAGTTTCCAGCGTGTGCATCAAGATCGGCTTGTTTGAACATAGGATCGGGAATGAGTTTGTGATTACCATTACCCATAGGTATGACTTGAGATGCCTTGGTGGTAATACCAACATTGGTGTAGAAAGTTTGAGAATCATTAGGTGAGCTTGATTCTCCACGATTGGTTTTGAAGCGCTCCATAATCCTTTTCTCAAACATAGCATGCCTCATTCGAAGAAGGAAAGCATAGAGTTGCTCATAGTTAGTATTCTTCAATCCTTTGGTTAGCTTCACGGAGGTGACAAACTTGTGTCATTCGGGATTCATGTTGTTTACAAACTTTGAGTTCAAATTGAATGTTTGGCATGGTCATTTTGATGTTCCTCATATCGTTCACAAGCTTATGGAATCTCACATAGTACTCATAGACACTCTCATCCGGTCTCATCTTGAAGTGCTCAAAGTCATCATATAGTTGTGATTCTCTGTCTTCAACAGTTAAATCGAACCCGAGAGAAGCATCTTGACATTATCCCACCTTGCCTTGGCTTCGGTGTTGTGATTGATCGACTTGTAGATATCCTTTGGAAGACCTTGAAGTATGATGTTAGAAGCCACGATATCGACATCGAATCTCTTTTCTCCTTATCATCGAGCTCATCATATGTCTTTGGTGCATCTATTCCATATATCATTGTTCCATCTGCGGTTGTATCAATTAAGTCTCTAGTAGTCTCAACCCGATAAGGTCCTTCATCGATTGACTTGAGAATATTGACCCCATTTTCCTTTCCAAGACAGATGCAGTTTGATTCTTTGAGCCCGAATCATAATCGGTTCATCAAGCATAGGTGGACGAGTATGTCGACCTGCCGCTGAACGTCCTCACTACGGAAGAAACAATAGTAGGAACGATGTTTGCCATGATTACAAGTTCTACGGATTTTACAATTCTTTGATTAAACCGGAAATTGATTCTTTCACGGATTTTACTAAACCAAAAGAACAACCGTAAGAATGTATCACGAAGAAGTGACAAGTAGCAAACACACAACTCGCAGTTATCAACTCGCTAAACAACCAACTCGCTCAAGGAGACAACTCGCTTAAGGAATCAACTCGCTAAATAGCTAAGTCGCATTAGCATCAACTCATGACATTGTCAACACGCTTAATGGAACAAGTCGCTAAATAGCTAACTCGCTTTAGTATCAACTCAAGACACACAACTCGCTTAGAACCCAAGTCGCATGAAAACCAACTCGCTAAATAGCCAAGTCGCATATACTAACTCAGATACGAAACAAAGCAACTCGCTTTGAAGAAAAACAAGTCCGAGACTCAACTCGCTCGTCTATCTTCACAAATAACCACTTTATCAATCAAAAACAACCAAACCACAATTATTTAAGCCTTCCAATTCAAAACATAAACACATATGATGATCCTAAACACAAAAGTACAAGCAAAATTCAAACTTTAACACTAGAATTTGTCCAAGTGAATCCAACTCTTCTAAACACTTAATACCCCAAAACCTTATGAAATCCACCAAAACAAAGAGCATGAAAGATGAGTGATCAAACCATGGCTCTTGATACCAATTGTAAGATATAGGATTTCATAAACACACTAAACCATAATCTAAGTTGGCGTATAAAAGTGTTAGAGAGAGAAAGTTCTAGAGAAGAAAGAAAAATAGTATTGAGCCCAACCTCTACCTTGGGAGGTAGAGGGTATTTATAGTGTCTTACAAATAAACGCCACCTACGGGTCGTGGATCAGCATACGGTGGGTAAAGACCCGTCCGTCCTCCACGGTGTTACTTAACAAACTACTAACTAACATATCATAACTACGACTACGAGCTTTCTATTGAATGCTTATACTTGAGGTGACCGACTCTTTAACGACTGAATTTTCTAATTCCTAACAATTTTTTAGAAATGTTGGGTGGAAGCATTGTTAAGGCACATGTTTTATTAAGACAACAATGTTTGAATTTGTATGTGAAAATTTAAGTTTTATCAGGGTATTTTGAGGATTAAACATTATTTATTTTTAATTTTATTTAAGTTTTAAGCAAAAACATTCCTGCTTTATATGTTATTTAAAAAGTTGACATTTTAAAATTAGTAGAGGTTAATATTGATAGAGCAACCGTGTAATTTAAACTTGTTTTAAAACGAAAAGTAAAATATATTAAATAGTGAAACTTATTATTAAAGCATTTAAGTTTAAAAGTTATTATAGGTAATGAATATTACTTAATTTTAAACATTTTGTGTTTAGAGAATATTTATGTATGCAACCATTATAGGTAGTAGAGATAGAAATTATCAACTAAAAAGACGTGATCAAAGTTATTATAGAAACTATCTTGACGATTTTTAATTACTAATTCTATCACTAATACATCGGTTTGAATGTTTTTAAAATATTAAGTTATACAAAATTTTGCCTTTATTTAGGAAATGATTTATAAACATTTGAGCCCTTTCTTGTCTAATGTTTTAAATCACAGTACGATATGGATGTATAATTTGTATATACAATACGTAGTTATCTTACCTTTTTATGCAAATGAAGCTTACTTCATAAAACTTATTATCTAGCTCGTTAATGTTCCTTGGTAGTTTTTTTTTTGTTTGAACGAAGATTGATGGCATCCTCTCTAGCTAAACGCGTTTCTTCCAGTGCAAGTTATGTATTCCCTTTACGTCCGGTGGCAACTATATCTTTGCGTTTCTTTGACACCAAGAGTTTCCATCAAGATCTCTCCATGGACCGGTGCAACGTAAAGTATTATAGTACCCAACGAACGAAAGTTAGTGATATTTTCAATACTGACTTAATTTATTTACATGTTGAAGTTATATTGTACAGTGTACAACTTTTAGACAAGGTTCTTTTGGTTTCGTGAACATATTCCATGTTTAACTGGTTTCGATAAGGTGTATTTACATGTTGAAGTTATTATATTCCCTTGAACATAATCTATGAGTATAACTTCGTTATTTATAAATTTGAACAAAAGAACATAGAATATGAGTATAACTTCGTAGATGTAACCATTTGAATATAGATTTATTTACATGTTGAAGTTAGGCTCAGTTTGAAGGTTGTTACACCAATGAAGTTAGAACTGTTTTAAGAACATATCTACTACACTGGCATGGACTAAGTAGTGTGCATGGAACATAAGTATCAATATCATAGTAGAATATAGTAAGTAATACATTCAAGATGATTAGGAAACCAAGTCATCAAGAATGAATCGTTTATTTACAATTTATATTTTTTGTTAAACAAAATGTTTTAACAATTTTTTTTTAGAAGAAACATGAATATCAATATACTACAGTTTTATTCTTCACCACTTTCACTTTCATTAATCAAACAATAAATTCTTTTCCGATCAACTACCAAAACTCGATTCTCAACATTTGGCGTTGGAATTTCTTTATCATCTTCATCATCATCACTTGAGATGACAATAACCTCATACTCGTTCCAGTTTATCAAGTTTGGGTTGAAAACGGAATGGGATTTGGAGCAGGATTAGGAGGGGGATGAAGATGTATACAAACAAATAAAAGCATTGCACAAGTAGATGTTATATAAACAATCATGAAGTAAAACAACGAAACAACAAAGTTATGAAGATAAATAAGAGATTACAATGAACTAACCTTAAGGACATCATCAATATTTCTTTGATTATTCATTTCTATCTACTTCTACTATGAATTACCACAATATATTACAACAAGTTAAAAAATGAAAATGGGGATTTGGAAAGTATTAAATATAAAACTTCTTATACACGATTTAAACTGAATTCGTTTCTTTCATATCTTTAGTACATGTTTCCTTATTTAATTTTTTGAATTGGTGTCTTTCCTATCTTTACTACATGTTGCCTAGTTTCAAGTTTTTAAATTGAATATGTTTGACTAAGATTCAAGATTTCACTTTCAAGTTTGACCATGCACCTATTATATGTAGTTAAGATAGAAATTTTAAAATTAATTTAATCATCAGATAAGCATATCTATCAAATAAACATGCACAACAAAAGACTTTAATAAATCGCAAATTTACACTTAAAAGGTTTTTCCCCAAGATCCTTGATTGTACACCAGAAATGGTGTATCTATGAGATGTAAGTAAACTGGTTTTTATAATCGGTGATTATAATACAAATATCTATAGACTTGACTAATTGATCGGTTAATTTTGTAGTGAGAAAATCATAAATTAAAAAAACTCACTAGTTTTTAAAGTAGTAATATATAACTAGTCTTTAATTTTGTGCATACATGGGTTATTAAATAAGAATTTTTTTATAAAATAATGTAATCGCTTTTTAAACTTATCTAGTTATACACCGGTATAAAAGCGTAGCTACTTACACTCTCTCTCTTCATTTCTAACTCTCTCCTCCCAAAACGTTTTTCATTCTATAATCTGCATCAACTAGATCTGTTATAATTAACCACCACAAACAGTGACGACCTTGCCGGAATTTCCTTTTCCGGCGAACTTGAGCATTTTATACTGACGGCCTTTGTGCCCAAGAGTTTTTCCGACCAACCGGAGCTGCTCTCACCCAGCTTTTCCGGCTAAGCTCGTCGTCGGCTGCCGGATTTCTCCACCGGAAAAATTTTCCGATCACCGGAATTTTTTCCGGCCCAGCTGAGTTCTATTATTATTATTATTATTATTATTATTATTTTTTTTGTTTTTTTATCTTTATTTATTTTCTTTTCTGTCAGCCTACATTTTGTTCATGTTCCTGCATATATCTATTTTGATTGTTGGCTTTCTTTGAGTTGTTTCCTTTGTTGTGTCTTGATTAGCGTGCCTGTTTGGCTAGCCCCTCTTTTTTTGCGTCTTTTCTTGCTGTTAGTTTGCTTGGTCTAGGATAGACCCCTTGGCTAGTGATGGTAACCTGAGGTCATGTCTTGCCGGGTTGGGCAGGGTAGACGGGGTAGGCGGAGTAGGCGTGGTGGGCGGGGTTAGTGGAGTTGGCGCGGATGGTAGAGTGGGCGGGTTCAGGGTGGGTAGGGGTTCTGCTAGGGCTGCGTTTTCTCGTAGGATTAGGGTGGGTAGTTGGAACGTGGGGTCTCTTACCGGTAAGCTCTTTGAGCTTGCAGATGTGTTGAGGAGACATAAGATTGACATTGCGTGCTTCCAGGAGACTAAATGGAAGGGTTCAAGCACGAGGGAGGTGAACGGCTACAAGCTCTGGTACTCCGGATCTAGGTCAGCGAGAAACGGAGTTGGTGTTATTTTGGCGGCTGGACTCAAGGATAATGTAGTGCAAGTGATCCGGAGTAGCGATAGGATTATGGCGATTACTTTGGTTATCAATGGGGAGACCGTCAACGTTATCAACAAGATATGCACCACAGTGGGCGGAGTGAAGCGAGAAGAAGAGTTTAAGGGACGATCTCGACGAGCTCGTGAGGAGTGCCCGTCGGATCGGCGTTTGTTTATAGGTGGTGACTTGAGCGGCCATATAGGTCTTGAGGCGGATGGATACGAGGAGATACACGGAGGTTTGGCTTGAGTTAGGAATGACGAAGGTCGATCGATTTTAGAGTTTGCTACCGCTCACGACTTGGTAGTAGCGAACTCTTTCTTCAAGAAGAGGATGTTCACTTGATCACTTTCGGAGCGGGGACCACAACACCCAGTTGACTATCTGTTGGTGTGTGAAGTGATCTTAGTAAATGCGAGGGACTGTAGGGTTTTCCCAGTGAGACTTGCTCATCCCAACACAAATTGGTAGCGGTGACATGCTTTTCGAGAGGCAACAACCAAGGAGATTAGTGACCGGGTTGTCGAGGATTCTTTGGAAGAATTTGAGCGGTGAGGCGGCGAATCGTTTAGAGTGAAAGTCTCGAGGTACTTGCTACTCGATCGGATGACTTGGTGCTAGAGACGCGGACCGGTTGTGGGCACTCTTGCCGGCATTATCAAAGATGCATCAAAGGATTCCTTGGGGTGGCTAGAGGGATATCGAGGTCCAAACCGCCAATGAGAGAATCTTGGTGGTTTTGCGAGGAAGTGCAATCCAAAGTCGCCGAGAAACAATCTAGGTTCGAGAGCTTCTTTTGTGCCGAGAGGGTCATGACCGACATTCTCGCGCGGAAGAGAGGTATAAAGTAGCTAAGAGAAGCGAAAAAGCAGTAGCTCGGCAAAGGACAAGGCGTATGAAGATTTGTATAAGCTGGACTCCAAAGAGGGGCTAACGACATTTCGGGATCGCTAAAGCCGAGAGAGGAGAAGAAGGGACTTAGGATCGTAAAGTATATCAAAGATGTGGGAGGACGGACCATTGTAAGCGTAGAGGATATCGAGGAAGAGATGGGAGAGTACTTCTCTCTCTTTTCAATGTAGGAAGGGTCAAGGCAACAAGGAACAAGAGAACCTTAGCCAACGTCAGAGTGCTACTATTCGAGGATTAGTCAACCAGAAGTGAAGATCACACTACAAAAGATGGGAAGAAACAAAGCGGTAGGGCCAGACCAAATCCCCATAGAAGCTTGGAGGTGTCTAGGAGATAGGGGGTTACATTGGTTGACGTGCCTCTTCAACAAGATCTTCTACGGGGATAAGATGCCAGAAGAATGGAGACTCAGTGAAGTCATCCCCATCTACAAGAATAAGGGAGATGTACAAGTGTGTAGCAATTATAGGGGCATTAAGCTTCTCAGTCACACCATGAAGCTTTGGGAGAGAGTTATTGAGAGAAGGTTGAGAAGGGAGACGAGGGTGTCAGAGAACCAATTTGGTTTTATGCCAGGAAGGTCCTCGATTGAGGCTATTCACCTTCTCAGAAGTCTCATGGAGAAGTATAGAGAAAGACAAAAGGACTTGCATATGGCGTTCCTTGATCTTGAAAAGGCTTATGATAGCGTTCCGCGCGAGTTGATTTGGAAAACTCTTATCGACAGAGGAACCCCAAATAGATACGTGAGAGTCATTAGGGACATGTACGAGGGTGCTAAGACTCGTGTACGGTCCACAGTGGGGACCTCAGAGTTTTTCCCTGTGGAAGTTGGGCTCCACCAGGGATCCGCCATTAGCCCCTACCTCTTCGCCTTGATTCTAGATGAGTTAACTAGAGGGGTACAAGAGGGCATCCCGTGGAACATGATCTTTGCTGATGACATTGTGTTGGTGGCAGAATCGGCGGAAGGGTTAAACACCAGACTTGAGCACTGGAGGAAGGCTCTTGAAGACAATGGCCTTCGGGTGAGCAGGGAGAAGACTGAATACCTGAGATGTGATTTTGGGAGGATTGAGCCAGGTCACCACGAACAAATTGATATTCATATCGGTGATCAGATCCTGACACCCAAGGAGTCTTTTAGATACCTGGGATCGATAATACATAAATCAGGGAGGATAGATGAGGACGTAACCCACCGGATTAGAGCGGGGTGGGCGAGATGGAGAGCGGCTTGAGAGTCCTGCGGCAGAACATCCCATTTAAGTTAAAGGAAAATTCTATAAGGTGGCGATTAGACCGGCTATCTTGTCTGACTCGAATGTTGGCCCATATTAAAGGCTCACGCAGAGGGTAGATGTGGCGTAAGGCGAGGATGCTAAGATGGACTTGTGGTAAAACCTTGCTTGACATGATCCCGAACGGAGTTTTCAGAGCAAAACTTGAGGTCGGGAATATTGTTTCGAAAATGAGAGAAGGAAGGTTGAGATGGTTCGGACATGTCAGGAGGAGGCCACAGTCAGCGCCAGTTAGAAGGGTCGAAGCGCTTGATGTAGATGGCGTGAGAAGGAGAGGCAGACCCAATATCAGGTGGGAGGATAGACTTAAGCTTGACATGACGGAGCTTAGTTTGACCGAGGACATGATCTCAGATAGGAAGGAGTGGAGGGATAGAATTAGGATTTGCGGGTAGTGGTGGCTTGGCTTTTTGATGTCCCCTTTTGCCTCCTTGCTTGTTTTGTTTTGTGGCCTCTCTGTTGCTTTGCCGTAGTCTTAGGCCCCGTGCGTGGTTTGCGTTGCTCTGTTTTGCTTCCTTAGGTTTTGCCTGCTTTGTCTTGCCTCATGCGTTTGGTTTTGGTGTTACGTGTTATTTACTTTAGCTTTATGCCTAGTGTGCTTCTTTGCTTTGCTCTGTGTTGCCCCCTTTTGTTGGTCTGCTTTTGGTGTGCCTGGGCTTTTTGTTTTATTTCTGTTGCGCTTTGCTATTGGCTTATTTTCGGTGTGCTTGTGCGTGGTTCTTTTTCCTGTTTTTTTGTTTGCTTGCTTTCTTTACTACGCTTTTGCCTATTGTTTTTGTCGTATGCTATATCTATCATTTCGCACTAGCACACATGCACTTGCCGGAGGTCTCGTTGGAAGCAGTCTCTCTACACACGGGTTTACCCTGGTGTAGGGGTAGGATCTGTCTACATTTTACCTCCCCCATACCCTGCCTAGGCGGGATTGGGTCTGTTGTTGTTGTTGTGTAGTTATACACCGGTATACGCGTGGTTTTACATCAAATTTTTATTATGTATTAATCAATTTGATGAAATTTTGATTTTGTTTAACTGACATAATGTGAGTTTTGTGTTGTTTAAATTTAACTATTGATATCATATTCTAGATATTATGTGTGTTTAATAGTACTTAACGACTCTTAAAAAATGCTTTCTAGATATCTTATTTAACTTTAAAAAGAAATTACATGCGTCGTTGTTATATGTACAATCTTTTGTATTTATTTTCATCTCAGAGAACCCATGGATCTGTGTATTTTTCTTAATAATAATTTTAGCCGTAATTTAGTTATTCGTACGTGTGGGTTAAACTTAAAAAAAGGAATAACATGGTTTTTATTGAACGTAAAAATAAACACATTTTCGGATATCCTTACTTATTGTCATAAAGAGGAATAACATAAGTCGTCAGATACGTACAATCTCATGTATGTATTTACGTATCACATTAACTCGTACTTTCTTTTAATATTTATAATATTTACGTATCAAATTACACCGTTCGTCCTTGTGGTTTGCGTTGACCGCGAGGTTTAGATCCTTTGACCAAAAAAGTTGCACGTTAGTCCTTAAGTGTGAAACGTTATGCACCGTTCGTCCCTCCATCCATCTAGGCCCACCAATTCCCACTAACGTCCGTTAACTAAGGTTTTTAAAAGGGTATATCCGTCATTTCCCTAGCAACTAGCATTTATACCAATTTTTAAAGTAAAAATTACATAAATCGTCCAAAGTGGTATATCACCACTTACCCATTTCCCTAGCAACTTTATTTTTCTTCCAACCGATTACAAGAAACAAATTAACTCTCAAATTGAACTCATCACATCACAAATTTACCACTAAAAATCGCCAGTACCAAGATGATCTTGAATCGAGGCCAAGAACCAACCGGACAATTATCTTTGCTTGGCTAAAGTCTTACGCCAGAGTCGTGTATGCGCCTAAAGGCTTTGTTTTTTACGAAGAACGAGAAAAGGAGATGAAGCGAAATAAGTTTGATCGTGACCAACAACATCATGACCTCATACTCTTGGTCTTCTTCCTTGGTCCTATGATTATTACTAAGATCGAGAAGAAGAAGAAGAAGAAGGACCGACCAAGATTAAGACCAAAACCAAAATACCAAACACCAAAACTTCTTTGGACTTGATTAACTTTAACATCATCGGTCCATGGACCTTCGTTAAGTAAATATGACATTTAAGCATTCAACGACCTTCAACATCAAACAATCTATCCAAAACTAACCTTTATGTCATCTCCATTCCACTATTCGGACCTACATGACTCGACATAAACTAGAACAAAATTAAAATATTGTCATGATCTCGGTTTGGTTTCTCTCGTATCTCATATGAGATGTTCAAAAACCTTTAAAGAACTTGATAAACGAGAACAAACAAACTCATCATTGATCTACTCATCCACCGCAAACCAACCATCATCACAACCGAAACAATTTAATAATTAAAAAGGTAACAAGATCTCGTTATCCTTCGTGCTCTCAAAACCTTTACAAGATCATTCACACGAAAAGGTTATCATCATAGATCTTTGATACTATCCGAATATATAGAAAGTTCAATAACAAAATGTTATTTTCTTTCTTAGTTTCGTTGACAGAAAAAGTAAAAACAATAACACTTAACCTACCCGAGACCTTATATTAGATCTTGAAGCCGAAAATGAATCTCACCAGGAACTATTGATTCACAACATACTCATAAATAGATACGTGAGATCTTTAAAAGCCCAAAAGATCATATTTAAGGTTTTCGACTAAACGGGTGAGTGTGATATTTCAATTGTCTCGATACTTGTGAAGTGATGGATTTATTCAGATCTGGGTTTGAGAGTTGGGAAGAGAAATATAAATGTTGGTGGCACCGGAAAAAGGGTGTCGCCGGAAAAAGAGAACCGGTGGTGCGTTGTGGTGAGGTGGTGGTGGCACGTGAGTGTATACCAAGAGGTGGGTGAGGGTTTTTAGCCGCGTGACCTGGTGGATCGGAAATAGGGGAGAGTGGGGAGTGTTTTGAGGTGGGTGGTGTAGTGTGGTAGGCGGCGGTGTGGCGGTGGTGGTGGTTTAAGGTGGTCGGCGGCTAGGTTAAAGAGAGAGAGAGAGAAATGGGTAAGTGGTGATATACCACTTTGGACGATTTATGTAATTTTTACTTTAAAAATTGGTATAAATGCTAATTCTAGTGAAATGGCGGATATACCCTTTTAAAACCTTAGTTATCTGACGTTAGTGGAATTGGTGGGCCAGATGGATGGAGGACGAACGGTGCATAACGCTTCACACTTAGCGACTAATCAGAACTTTTTTGGTCGAAGACGAAACCTCGGTCAACGTAAAACCACAAGGACGAAAGGTGTAATTTACTCTTAAATAAATATACAATGTTAATAATAGTTATTAATAACAACAACATAAGTTATTTCAAAATTAAGATTTTTGATTTGTTACTAGAAAATTAATTTTCTTATTTCGTATCTTCTCTGATTTTAAATATTACAAGTTATAACAATCTAGCCTATGATTTATCGCAAAATATATCTTTTGATATTCCTTGAGGCCTCTTAATGTGAACACTCAAATATATAACACTGCATCGATGAGATATTTAACTAATTATAATAATCTCTAAAAGACGAAATCATATTCATATTAGCAAATGGAAATAGTACAACATTAAGATGCAAAAACTTATTGACCCATACGGGGTATAAACTAAATGCATTCGTAACAACAGAAATTCTAATAATATGCTCATATGTCATAAGTGAATTGCCTGTATCAAAGATAGTAAATGATTATTCAATATCACCCTCATCACTTGATGTATTCATAAACGGCCCTCAACAGCCGGGGACGGTGCACCCGTTGGTGCATCCATGAACGGCCCCTCAACCGCGGGGGATGGGGCACTCATGGGTACAGCATCTGGAGTTGGAGGAACCGGCCCCTTAGAATTTGAAAATGGAGTGTTTGTAAATTGTGGAGGTGGTGTCAGTGATAATCGAGCACAATTCAATTGAAGGACTCGAGAGAAAAACGGATTGAAAGGAAACAACATAGACCAACATCCCGAAGTTATTTTATTGGCAGCTTTGCAACAAGTTGGCCCGATGCCAAAACCAATTCGGCCACTTTGTACAGCCCTTAGAATTTCACCGTTGCAAAACCCGAGATCAAACATTGCATCATAACATTCCACCAACGCCTTTGAAGGCCTAGGAGAAATAGCGGATGATGTTCGCGCTAGCCCTTGAGAGATTAAAGATACTAAGCAAACTGCAAAAGCAAAACCCTTGATTTGAAACCATTTTTAGACTTGATATCACATTTTGAGTCTAAGCAGCGATTCATTTATATAGTAGAATTTTCAACAATTAACCATTTGAAATTATGAGTTGACTATCTGTTACATTTAAATCCGTCTTATAAGTACAAAAGATACTATTACATTTTATCAAAATATTACCATTTTGGGCAAATTTATTTTCAAATGTCATAACTTCTTATGCATTCTACGAAATTGATGGTCAAAGATAGTAAAGCATTGCATTCACATTATTTGTCAAATGGGAAAATTATCATGTAATATAGTTACTGTGTGCATTTACTCTATGTGAACTGTTAAAAACGCGTATCCAAATGTGGTTGGAGAAGACAAAAGTGCTTTAAAAGACTAAAAAGACCCACGTAATATAGCATGTGGTCTTCGGTACTATTTTATTAATATCGAACAAACGTTTATTTTAAATATTCCTTATTTATCGTATGCCAAATAATTTATAACATAGTAGATATATATGTATTTAAAAAGTAAAACATCTAAATTATTAATAGTGTAAATAGTTAGCACTTTTATTTTTCAAATTCTAATATTGAATTTGTGGTTATAAATTTAGTGAGTTTTCTTTATAAAGAATTCTATTAAAATATATCATTATTAGAGGGGGTACTATATGGTTTAAATTAGACTTATATTTTCAAATTTTACATTAATTTTCTAATTTTTCTTTTATAGTAATGTTTTTTGTCTTAAAATTTTAAAACTTCCTTTTACAGGAAGTCTCAAATCTTTATAATACAATATAGATAAAATGATACATTTGGATTACGAAAACTATACAAAAGAGGTAAAAAAAAATGATTCTAAAAAGAATGTCTTGTACTCCGTAATATACTTCGTGTAGTTCTGTATTTATCCTTCAATGACATGACCAAATTTATATAGTTAAATGGTTGATCATCTATAGATATGTACATAAAAGGAAGATTACATTGGCATGAAACTAGCTAGCAAGTTTATTAATTTTGAAATTATTAAATATGGAAATTACTAAATGTGTCACTTAGTTAAAAGTGACAAAAACCAGTAGTGTAGAATCATACTACGTAGATAATTACGTACCGATACTTTATGCCTAGTAATTTACTAAGAAAACTCATTGACGAGGTTTGTAAAACTAAACCTTCTCAAATAAGGAGATTATTACGTATCATGTTTCACCAATGTATGTTATCTGAGATATCTGTTTCATAATTTATCATGAATGGTATTATGGTATTATGCATGTTATCTGGGAACCATTGCGGAGACACAAGGGGCACGGTAGGCGACAAGAATTTGGTTACTTTTGTAAGTTGACTCGTAGCAACAAGAATTTCAGCACAGTTTTCTTTTTGAAAAAAAAAAAAAAAAAAATTGTTCGCCCCTTTGACAATAACTTTTTACTCCACCCTTGAACATCGAACTATATGCTTGTTCTGAGAAAACAATGTAATACTATTATAAATCCTAAAACATGGATATTTCTGAAAAAGGAATAGATTAAGGCCTTTTACCGCCCTAAATTTAAGCAGAACCGTTCAAAGGCCACTTATCCTGAAAGGGAACAGATTAAAGTACTTTAGGGTAGACCAAATTTTGTACAAGTACATGATTACAGCACCAGGGTACTCTATTTCTCGTATTTATCTCGTTACACCAGTAAGGGTGTCCAACAATTTATAAAATTTTGAGGGCCTCAGAAAAATTTTATAAATTGTTGGACACCCTTAGTGCTGTAACGAGGTAAATACGAGAAATGGAGTACCCTAGTGTTGTAATCATGTACTTGTACAAAATTTGGTCTACCCTAAAGTACTTTTTTACCGCTCTAAATCTAAGCAATCTAGCACTTGAGCTCTGGTTTATCTTGTCTCACAAAATCACAAGTCAAACATTTTTACATTTGCTAATGTTAGTCAACTTGGGTAAAAAAGACAGAAAAGAAAACAATGAACAAGTGATATATGTTAACATGTCGACTGCTGCAGATGATTTATAAAAATGGGCTGAAAATATGATTGTAAAAAACTGAGTTTATTTTTTTAAAAGACAAAGCATTACACTCACACTATATAATACAGATACACCATCCCCAATGGACTTGAACTCGCAACCTTTTTGTTTGACCAAGTAACTGCAACAAATATTAACAAAATATTTAATTTAAGATCATCTTGTAACTCACAAGGCGATCTGGAGCTAAAGTGAGATCAATTAAATTAGAAAACCAATCCCAGTAAGTCGCTAAAATGAACTGACACAAAAACATGAGAATACAAAAATTTGTGAAACTTACTATATATAGATCAATCTGTTGCAGCCTAAAAATTCAAGCAAATGCAAGTGTGTATTTGGTGTGTGTTCATGAACGCCTATGACCAATTGACGATGGACTGCAATTTCCAATTCAAACACGAGTTCAAGAAAAAATCAACAAGCTATAAAACACAAACCTTGTCTAGGAGCTTCCATCAGAGGATTAAAAACATGATAATCATTGCAAACAAGGGTTTAAATAATTCAAAATCCTACAATCGCAAAGACACAAACGAAACTAAATGTTATGCTCTCTACTACATACCCGATAATTGAACATTCAAGCCTGATAAAGACAAATTTCTTTCACTTTCTCTTCTTAGCCGGTGGTTGGTCTTCCTCATCGTCATCTTCATCCTCGTCTTCTTCCTCGTCATCGCCATCGTCGTCATTGTCCTCGTCATCGTCATCATCATCATTATCGTCCTCGTCATCACTACCTTGATTGCCATTTGCCGCAGGATCCTCAGCGTCTCCTTCATCATCATCGTCTTCTTCATCCTTTTCATCACCTGAGAAATCTTCATCTCCAGCGTCATCTTCTGGCTCCTCCGCATCATTGTCATCCTCGTCGTCATCATCCTCTGTGTCACTGCCGTCTTTGGCTTCAGGTTCAGTTGTGCCCTTTTTGCCAAGCTCGGAAAATGGAAACCTGCATATTTTGTATAAAAATCAATTAAAGTTTCTGACTCAAACCCAAATAGAACTGTTTGGTAATTGAACATTACCTCTGATCATTTGCTATCAAATTTTGCAAAGTTTGTGCATCCTGAAGAAGAAATCCCGTCTGCAAGTGAAAACTCGTGAATTTTAGACAGATTTAGTTTAGATATATTCAATGGGAAAGCGTGTGCATATATGAAACAGGCAAACATGAAACACTAAAGAAATCTGTGATACTTGGTAATAGAAATGATCAAAACTATAAACTGAAAACAGATAGGTAGAATGGTAGAACAAATCCAGTGATGGTCAAAGCTAGAGAAGAGTAAGATGGAACAATGAATATTCGAGCTTGATGTTGATTCCACTGAAAGCCACAGACTGTCAAAATAAGATTACTCGATTCAAAAGACTAACTTTTCCTCATATAAGACTTAAAAAACCAAAGTTTTTCCAACACTATCAATCTTGAAAGTGAATTTGAACCATCAAAATTAAAGAGTTTTGGACTTTTTAAACATTGCACTTGACTTTTACTGCAAACAAACCATCAATCTTGTAAAAGCATGAAAACATACCTCAGAAGATCGATAGTTTTGCGCAATTTAAAAAGGTTAATTTGCAATAAAACTTGTACAAAACATCAATGGTCAATCATGGTTGAAGGTAAAATTTACAGAAACCCTAAACAGGAAAACCAGAGTAGCCTAAAACTTGGCACTACACCTTGTAAAACGAGCAATTATGAACGTGCGACAGTATTGGTTTGTTTTGAATTCACATATCCACCAACAACTCATTCTTACAAACTAAGGCAATGAGCAATTTCCAACAAAAATCTAAGCTCAAGTCAATAATGGTCTAAAAAGCTGAGTCTTCCAAACTGAACCAACTAGCCGAAACACAAACTCCTGCTTACATCAGCAAGTTAAACTGAAGCAAACCCTAGCCGTATAATTGCAAACAGAATAACAACTAAAACCAAATCTGTTACAGACACAATAGTTAACAAATTAAGCACTTAAAAAGCCAAAATTAAGACACCATACCCTAAAACCTAAAACCTAAACCCCAATTACATATTAAAAAAACCCTATAATTTAGCAGTTTCAACCAAAACACAAAATTAAACAACAAAAACTCATAAAGATTCAAACTTTATCACACCATAATGACAAAAAAACATGTAAAACCAATTAAACCAACAATTAAGCAATTTCAACACATACCCATTAACCAAAACACAAAACCAATCAACAAAAACTAATAAAGATTCAATCCTTTTCATACCATCATAACAACACAAGCAATTGAAACCTTAGCAGCCTCAAGAACTATCATTCCACCAAAAGAACTCATTTTTTCTGCACCAGAACAGAGTTCATCACTTCCATGACAAAAGCACAAGACTTTACGCTTTTAGTGTGTGAAAGTGAGAGAATTTAAGGATTTTGGAGCTAGGGTTTCAAAGGGTTTGGTTTGTTTGGGTGAATAAAGTGTTTTAGGGTTTTGTGAGGGTGTGATTTGTGAAATGTGGATAAGTTTGGGGTGGTATATGGTAAGTTTGTGAGTTTTAAGTCACGTGTTATTTTGTTTTGGTTTTTGGATTTTGAAAATTTTGAAATGAAATGTGATTAAGGCTAGCACTTTATTCGAGGTGATGAAATTCAAAATTTGTCATGTCGATTTCGAACTAAGGGTGGTGGCGGTCATGTCAACCACTTTTTTTCACGCCAATCATCTATCGATAATATCTCGCCAACTCATCTCATACCTGTAATAGATTTTTAGCAAGCGGTAACGCCTAACTTCATTCTCATTTTTTGTTTTTTAAATTATATTAAACAATTTAATAAAAACATAACATTTTATTAATACTTAAAAGAAAATTACATGAACTTAATACTTAAAAGGAAATTACATAAACTTAATACTTAATCTAAAAATTGCAATTCCATCCATATTTTCATGATTTCATGCGTTTTTTCAAGAGTGAACGTTAATATCTTGGGTCGGTTATGTGATCACGCGGTTCATTATAGAACTTGTGCTTCCATATATGTTTTCTTCCATTAAAGCCATTTTGTCGCCAATAACTTTTCGCCATTTTATTCTTTGCAACTTTTGTAGCCACCGCCTCCTATAATAGTTGTGTCTTATTTATTGTGTATGTGTCGAGGAAACAATTACACTATTTATTGTCGACGACTCGGTTTCGGCCTTTTGCCTTTTCTTTCCGCATAGGAGTGTTGTCGACATTCGGATCGGGAAGCACAGTGTTGTTTTCATTGCTTCCGGACTCAGAGTGGGCGGATTCCAACGACTTTTTTCTTTT